>VYZP01013107.1:1092-42203 GCA_013400635.1 Hypocryptadius cinnamomeus
AGCTACCAAGTTAATTTTTGCTGAAAACAATGACATGGTCTGCCCAGGTGTAAGTAAAAATTGTACACACAATTATCTGTATACATATCCTGGTACTGACAGGGTAACAAAGCAGGTTAAATTGCAGGAGCATCATCACAGAACAGCAATGCAATTGCAGAGGGTGGAACACAATGATAAAATGGTTTATTGCTACTGTTAATTTTTCCCTCTTTGGGAAGGATATAGCACCTATTCCAAAGGACACAGCATTCAGACAATCCGCAGCGATGTTGTAAGATGCTCCCTCACTTAATCTACAACCCCCAGACAAGACTATTTGCCCAAAATGAGACTACATGGAGCCACACACTCTCCTTTTGTCCTTACATTCCCTTTTCTCCCTCTTGAGAAGGGACAAATCAGAAGATAGGGCTAAGACTCTTGGGGCAGAGGAACAGAAAAATGTTTATAAAATGAAGTGTGCACATAAGTGGTGTCTGTCTTGGGATCTGAAGACCAAGTTTAATTAACCACCTGGGTGGAAAGCACAGCTTATATAATGCAGACTATCTGAGGACTGCCATCCTAGTCATTTCACACAACCCCTTCTAACTGCTAGTCCACATAAGAGCAATTTTTACTGGCAAAACCAACATAAGAGGGATGAGGGATCGGGATGTCAACTTAGAGATCAAGAAAGAAGAAGCAGGCATTTAAAATAGTGTAAATAGAGACCAATCCATATTACACAGGCTACTGAATAGCTCTGTGAGGGAAATAGGGCTCTGTTCCTTCTTAAACTCAAAAATTAGTTTGTCATCAGATAGTTACTCAGTGCTAAATAGATACTGACAGATTCTGCCACTGTCAATGAAAGCATGTCCTGGAAAACATCTGAGGACTTCAGCTCTTCTCTACCTGTGCTCTGTAAGTCTGCTTTCCACAATACTGTATCCCTATGAGATGTCAGTAAAAAGCATGATAAACTTGAAGAAGTTCTAACTCTGGCAGTGAGAGAGGTTTGTTCATTGAACAGTGGATCATCTGGTTGTGAGGCCACAGCTTTGTATCTCAGTGATTTGAGAGTCTGTCTTTGGTGTCCTGCTTCTCCATTTTTTTCAGATTCAGTTCAAGAGGCTGCCCACCATTCTGTGGTTGTAGAGCTCTTAGCTCAGAGGGTCCTTAATATTTCTTGAGAAATTTGTATGAGTCCACCATCCAAACCATCAACACTTGAGGGTCACCGTGTGTTGCATTTAGCATGATCTAACCTTTCACTGCTGCAGAAAGAGAGGGGTTTGTTTCATCCTATTCAGTTTCTTCTACTGCATCCTATCCTCCTATCTTAGCTATCTCTGCAGCAACAAGGCTGCTTCAGCTTCCAGAACTGACAGAAAATGAATTAATTGGGTGGGGCATGGATTAACCATCACTAGGGGAAAGAAAAGGGGACCCTCTTAAGAGGAAGCTCACTGCTAGATTAAATGCTAAGGTGAACTGCACTCTGCCTGCAGGGATTTACAGGACTTCCCTGGGGGTTCAGCTCATTGTACATCCACATGTACACTGTAAAACTAAGGCTAAGCAAGTATCAAATGAAATTCAACTCCTTTGTTACAGCATAATAATTTTCATGAACAACTCCCACCAATTTTACCCAAAAAAGAGTGATCAAAATTCAATCAGGGCAAAAGCATTAATAGAAAATTAAATAGGAACCCAAACATTAAATGCAAAGCTTTAAAACAATATTCCCACTGGAAAAAAAAAAATCTCACTTTCTTAAAAAGCTATTCTCTAGCCACTAAATAAAGGTAAACTCAGAAAATTACACATGATATGCACAGCCATCCCAGAGAGCATTTATAGCAGTTACTTGAAATTCTGATGTCACTCACAACAGATATATCAGCTGGTCCTTCTAAAAACTTGATCGTATATTAAAACCTATGACCAATATTGTTTTCTGTGCATAGAGATAAACATCCTGCTCAAAGATCTGAACTCCTATTTAAAAACAAAACCAAACATTAAGAATAAAAAGCCCCCGGTGTGGTTCTGAGACACATATGTGGCTGCATTGCATATTCCCTGCCTACACTGGCAGTGTGGGAGCTGTTAGTCATCTAATGCGCAGATCTGCTTGGCACCGTGCCTTCACTTTGGCATGCAGGCAGGGAAGATGATCACCCATTTACTGTATCCTCACATCTTCACTGCAGGTTCATCAGGCAGCGTGACCAGGCCCTCCCAGTTCAAGCTGCAGGCTGCTGGGAGGCAGACCAGTTCAAAGTGAAGCCCAAGGACTGGGAGGTTCTTAAGCATATTTGTAAAGGAAAGGGCAACTTTTAAATTTATACTGTTTAGACACATTCCCTGTTGGGACCTAACAACATGTTTATTTAACAATAAGGACTTTTTATTGAATAGAGGCCTAACTTAGTNGGACTACCTTGCAGGATCTCTCTAAATCCCTTGCTTATTCTAAATGCCTTCAGAAATATGGGCTGCTGTGTCCCCACTGGTTTTGACCCAAATGTGCACAAGTTTAGATTCCCAGGACTGCAGTGTGCTGCAGTTACTTCCTTGGTATAATGTCTGCTGACTGTGCTCAGCATTCATATCTCACTGAAGGGAACAGCTTTTGACAAGCAGGAGTTCAGAACAGGTAAGATCTGGTCTGATCTAGTGGAGTTCTGTCTTTAAATTTGATGACAGTAAGAAGAAATATGTGGGAAGCATCCACAATAATCAACCATCTCAAGTTAATTAGCAATTAATTTAGTGAGCTACTAAAGTCTAGTGAAGATGAATCCTGGGAGATTCTGGTCACAGTTTCCCTGATGTAAATCTAGATTAACTCCTAGAGAGAACATCAATCTCCATGACAGTTACTTCAGATTTACACCCAGCTACTCTGAATTTGTGCACTTGTTTTCACAGCCGTGTGGGAGATCTGTCTCAACACAAATCAGCTCTGCTCTCATGCAGATTCTGCAAGATACACAGAGTTACAGTTCTGTAAAAACCCAACCTCAGTGAAAAGGGGAAATTAAATTCTCCATTGATGAAACTTAAGCCTCCCACATAACAAACAAAAACTCTGCTACAGAGCCTGCCACTACAAGTGGTCACAATAGCTTCCTTAGTTCCCAGTCTTCACTCAGTAGGGACAATTCCTACACTGGATTTCACAAAGCTCAACAGCACGTATCGAAATTACTACATTCCTCTGCCTAGGTCTCCTAAGAGTATTAACAATACCAGACCTACAGAGTCAGTTTTGAGTCCAGTCTTACAACCCCAGCAAAATCCACACAATCATTCAAGGTCATCTTTCTAAGAGGCTACAGAGAGAGCAAACACCTTCTGGCCATTAGCACTGACACTTGTGATGCAGACTGTAGCTGAATCAGAGAAATTTGATACGAAAACTGGAAATATTGTCCAGCTGCATGGCCTATCACCCTTTTACCAGTTTTACTCAGTTCTGCATCCACTGCTCTGCACAGCCACAACTTTCCCCTTTCTTTATCCATAAGTTAACCACTGATATAATGCCACTTCCCACCCACATGAATATCAATCCGAGTGGTGCAGCCCCGGTCATGAAATTCTGAGCTGATTCAGAGAAGGCGTATGCCTGCCTGTGTGCTTCCTGGTGAGCCAGAGTACAGGTCACAAAAGTAACAAAGAGCAGAGTGACTGGAAAGTATTCCACAAGAAACAAGCTAAAAACAAAATGGCAATGGTAATTTTTAAGGAGTGTTGATCTTATAAAAGATTATATTTTCTCTAAGCAGTTCAACACAAAATAGTTTCTTCTACACAGGCTACTTTGGGTCTTACAGGTGGAGCTCCCCCAAACTATGTAACATTTATGACTGTGTCTAAAGTATAAAAGGATGAGTATTTAAACAGTAACTATTCCAGAATGACTATGCCCACACATGAAGTTATTTAGAAAGTTATTGCACAAATATGCTGTATGGACATCGTGTAAGTACTACAGAATATTGTAGCATTCCACAATAAAAACAATTCAATACTTTAATGTGATGAAGCAAAATAATCTCCCCTTCAGATGTACCAGGAACTAAGTTAATCCCACAGCACCCTACAGTTCTTATCTCAACCCCCATAAAATTACTGGCAAGAAATAAAGCTAGAATTACACACAAGTCTCAGGTGCCTTTTCTGAACTTAATTGAGCTTCACCAACAGGTGAGATAGGAACTCAACTGGTTACTGATGGCTGGGCATAAATAATTCGCTTAATTTCTAGAAGAGTAAGTGGACACAAAGAAATCTTTCTTTGTACTATTTCTCAAAGATTGCACCAGCTGACTCATCCTCCTGCCTAAAGTACAACATGAAAGTAAAGCAAAGCAAAACAGAATATCTCAAATTATCAGAACCAAAATTGCTTTCTATAGTAGCAGGAGATAGACTAAAACCAAAATTGGATGCCAATTCACAAACTGCCATTAAATTTCCAGGAAGCCAATCCACTAAGGAACATACTGCACCCTAGAGAGTCCTTAATGAATAGTGACACATTTGCAATAGGCTAGTTAAGGTTTTGCCAGCATATAGGTTTTAAATCCCTCATATGTTAGCAAAACAAACCTGGAACTTACTGAAAAATTATGTACAGGGTTCCAGTCCAGGAAGAGAGACTCTGGGAGGGAGGTGGGGGGAAGTGTTAGCGCCACAGTAGATTAGATTTTGTGGTTTAATGTTAAAAATAAAACATAAATTAAAATTTGGGGGGAAGAAAAGAAAAAAAAAAAGGAGAAGCTTTGCACCATGACAAGTTCCAAAGGCAGAAAACATTTTGGCAGGTACTTAAGGCTGAATCCTGCAGGTAGTAAGTGCCCCTGGGTCTAATCTCAGTGGGACATGAGTTGCTAGCGTCCCCCCAAAGAATGAGGGATCCCCAGTGTCTGAGTACACATTTACGTGCATGAGTCTCAAAGCATGAAGCTGTTTCTGTGATCTGGATCACTGTCCACCTATAATTCCTCTGTTATTCTTGCATTAAAGAGCTTGATCGTTCTTCCATCACAGGGTCAATGATGTTTGCAGTGCAGGGCCCAGAAGATAAGCACTATGAAGTTGCAAACATGATGAAATATACAGTACATATAAGAGCTTTACACACTGAATATAATTTGCATTAGATGGAGCATTACTCTCCCCTTGATGTTTATATGAGGAGTATTTCACGGTATCTTGGCATTGTTTTTTTAACTAGAAGCTATATAACATCTAATTTGGAGCCCCCACAGTTTCCAGCCCCATCAGCTGGAACAGACTGCTTCTGACTTCCAGTTCTTGGAAATGGTTTGCAATAGTGCACAGAGGAAGCAGCATTAGACATTGTTAAGAGAATGGACAGGGCAGATACAGGCACTTCATAACCATCCAAATCTGCATTAAATCGTCTCAGTACTCAAGTAAGGCCAGAAGGGTTAAAAGTAAGGATGGTAAGCTCAAAGTAAAGCCACTAAGTGCTTTCAGTACCAAATGGAGGTCCACCAGCTGACTGCCTCCATTCTTCACTGTCCTAAGTGCCTCTACATGTCTTGTATCCTTCAATACTCCTGGTACCTTCACAGCTGTGCATCTGTACCCAAGAACTGCCTGCAGAGTGCCTCAGGCCTCGGCTGCAGCCACAGCTGTCCCACTCGTGAACCCCAGCCCCAACAGTGGCACACGCAAGGATCCCCATTTTACCCTGCCCCATGCATTGTGGCTGTGTAACAGGTGACAACAAACAGGTATTGAGGCTCCAGGGCCATGCCACAGCCTCCCCTGCTTGTTTATTGCAGCCCAGCACTGATTACTGCCCCTCTGAAGCACCTACCCAGTTTAAAAATCCACAGGTTGCTCACAGAGTGCAGGCTGTGCCTCAGAAAGCAGTGGCAGTCCGCTGTGTCTTTCTAAGAAAGGAAGTTGGGTGCAACAACTCAGTTCCCAGGTCAGGACGCAGGAGCTCCCCACCCTGTCCAACATAAGACTTCCCACAGTAGGCCAGTATTGTCATAATTTTACTTGATTTTGTTAAGTAATTGGACATTGAGTCATACATACATGCACCTGAAACATGACCACCTTTAACATAACCAGGTGTGAAAAGCTTATCCATTCACAACATTAAGACCCTGTAAGTCAACAATCAACACTCATCCTGACTAGCCATTACTGAGGGGAAATCAATGTAACTCAGAACCTTGTCTTTCACACACTATTGTATCCCCAGCATAAATCATCAGGCAAGAGCCTGACCTTCTTACACAAACCCCTTTTCTACAAACAGGTGTAGTTTAG
This sequence comes from Hypocryptadius cinnamomeus, assembly GCA_013400635.1. Taxonomy (NCBI): domain Eukaryota; kingdom Metazoa; phylum Chordata; class Aves; order Passeriformes; family Zosteropidae; genus Hypocryptadius; species Hypocryptadius cinnamomeus. The sequence goes on from VYZP01013107.1 coordinate 7,408, forward strand.
TAGCAGGGTAAATGAATCTTAAGAGGATTCAGAGAGCAGACAATGCTCTAAAAAGAACAGTTTTCTTGTTTCCATTATTACACCAAATGGCATCTTCCTGTTTGCTAAACAGCTGCCTTCTCAGGTTAGACTGACCCAGTGATCTTGGAGTGCCACACAATCTCTGCAGGAAGCAGAACTGCTTATCCCAAAAGGATGAATGCACCATCTCAAACCATCAGGGTATCACTACTGTATCCATTTAGCCTATTGCTGCCACAGCCTTAAAAATTAATGAGTTCTCCAGGGAATAGACAGGCATAATGCTCAAAGCAAATGAAGCTGCTGCCAACACTGTTTTCCTCTTCCCTAGACACTACTTCAAACCAAAACAGAAGAGCAACTTTTTCCCCTCAGCTGAGTATCAGAATTCTTTCAGACAGAAAAAAATACCTATGCCTGTGTGGACAGATCTTGAAATTTCCCTTCTTACCAGCCAACACCACATAGTCTGACCTTGTTCCCTCTGCCATCCAAGTTCAACGTGAAGAAAAACCAAGCTTCATTTTGGGGTAATGTCTGAAGTGATCTTGGTCCAAGTTTTTTGAAGATGCTAAACCTTGCTTAAAAATGACAACCTGCATACAACTAAAAGGGATGCTTACTTTCTCCAGCCCTGGAACTGATTTGATTTCTCACTTTTCCTTTTCTGTGCCGTAGTTAACAACATTTCCACAGATATGATATCACTATACACAGAAACACAGGTCAGCAAAGGCATTTATGTGAGACCCCCTTCTTTGGGGAGCTATCTCACATGAAGGGGAACATCAGCAGATAGAGCTCTGCTTCGGCATCACACTCTTCAAATGTGAAAGCCTGGCAGGTGCAGAGGGGGATAGGAACAATCACTCTCTCACCCTTTCCAGCTCTTGCTTTTCATGGCACACTGCACACAAAAGAGGAACAGCTTCTTCTGCCTCCCAATCGCTTTGCTTCCCCAAAACCACTCCCTCTATCAACCAGCGTCTCTGAGTCTGCCAGGAAAAGGTTTAGAAATCCTCAAACAAAATGCATTAAGCATCCAGAATTATCATCATTTAAGAGCTCCAAAACAACGCAATGAGGGCTTAGCTCAGCAGAGGAGCTCTGAAATTCATACTGCTCTAAGATCTGAGACCTGCTGTCAAACAACAGGAAAATAAATGCTTCTCTAGGGCAAAAGACCAATACCATGAGAACCACCATGACAAGCAAGCAAGGCTTCATCTAGTCTGACATGTTAGCAGGATCTCATATTTCTGCTCATCTCTACCTCTGGTAATTTATGAAGCAACAGCTGCTAAAATCATGCAGCAACCAAGGAAGAAAATTAGCAATTACAACCAAGTAAGTGCAATGCTTGAGTTCAGTATTGCAGGAAAAGGCCTAAAAATGGCTGGCTGGATTAATGAGGCATTTTCCAGGACATCAGGATGATGTTTCTGAATACCTGCTGTGTTCTCAGAATCAGAATGATGTCCATAGCAATCAGTTGCAGAAGAGGAATGGAACAACTAGAAGCAAATTACTGTCATGTATCCTGTGGTGGTGGCCATCAGCTCATTTCAGCCCATGATTAAGTCCCTTACAACCACGGGATTTCGCAGCTCCTGTGGAAGAGATGCTTCTTTTATACTTGGCAATATCACTATCAATCAGAAGCTGCTACTCTGACAGGATGAGGTGGACAAAGAGAGCAGTTTGTACTTCCCTGGTCTGAAACCTTTGTGGAAGGAGGTTACTCAGCTCTTTCTGAGAGGAAGAGAAATACAGAGCTACAGGAGCTGACACTTGGGCTGGAGAGGTGAAGGACACAGATGAACAGGGTGGAAGCCATGCACAGAGCAGCAGAGACTGGCATCAGCTGGGAAGAAAAGAAGGAAGAAAAGCTTGTAGACACAGATAGGAAAATTTCTATTCCAAACTGGAATAAACATCCGGTTTCAAGGACAGACAATAAATTAGCTGAGAGACCTACTCTCAATTTCTGTTCAGCATCAACAACCAAGGGAGTAAGCCGGATGCCTTAATAAAGCAAATTCCCAAATGACAGCAGACACTATTCCAGCTAGCTTTGGGCTGCCTTCTCTTCCCAGTGTAATCAGCAATCTCATAGGCACAGCTTTACAAATCCCAGACCACTAGACTGTGATAGAACACAGTGAAGCCAGAGTCAGCATTAGCAGGACTTTGAAGGAAACTTGCCAAGCAGAAGAAAATATTTTTCTGAATTCTGGCTACATAGACAATAAGATGTCTAAACTCTGGAATCAGCATCATGCCTACATGAGGATCTTACCTCTGGCACCATTTTTTTGAGTTTAAAAATTGCCTTTATTAAAGTTAGTAAGTTTAACATTAAAGTCATGCCCAGGGCTAACACAAAGCAACAGTTCTCAATTTAAACTAATATAATGTAATCTAATCTACTCATGGATAACAGACTTGAAAATTGATGTTCTGAGTTGCACAGACTACACTGCAGATTAAACATTGTTGCTTAATGGCTGGTTCATTATTTAGCATCACTACATAACTTTGGAGCACTGAATCTCTATTTGTGATCTGCTGCCCACTGGCAGCACACAGACCTGTGACAATGGCCAAAACTACATTCCAGATCCACAGCGTTTCCAGTCTGGAATCTGAGGGGTTACAGTGCTAGAGAGCTCACAGGAAATTCAAAGGGATAATGGTTTTTCCTAACAAATTCAGACACTGTTGTACATGATGCAAAAAAAGCTCAAAAGGGATAAAAGAGCAAATGTCAGTGTCTACTTTGGGGACAACATACGTAATTTAGAAATATGGAATGTTAGAAAATGTACATAGCATGGAGAACGTTACATGTGCTCACAGTAATTTACCACAAAGAACAGAGCACCATCTGGAAACATGGTTTAGAGCAATAACTAAGAGGCTGAAATACAGACATTATTTGAGCACTCAGCTTCTTGTTTTTGTTGGTGCAAGACAGACATCATGCAAGTATGAGAGAAGTTCTCTTCTAATTTAAAAGAAAATAATAACTATTTTAATTACGTGACCATTCCAAACAGGCTCTGAAGTGCAAAAGCAATCATCAGCACAATAAAATAGCCATTACAAGCTTTTTAGTCACAGGATTTGGTACAATAATTCTTGAAGCTCCCAGCAGTTTCATAACAAAGTAGTCACATCTGCAGTTTCACAGAAATTACCACGTCTGTGCCAACATTTCATCATACGAATGTTTGCAGGCTCTGATTTCCATGTTTAGAAGAGGAATGAAACAAGGCAACTACTTAAATTATTCCACCTCTCTGGCTTGCTATTCTGAGACTTAAGGAGCAGAGGCTTCAGTCAGGGTAATGGAATGGTGGCAGTGATCTCCACTGGCAAGGGGGGCTCTGCTCCTGGAGGAGACAGCTTCAGCCAAACCCCAGTCTGCTAATGTACACTGTTACTGACAGGGAAAATGAGGGAACAGATGCTGTTGGAGTACCGAATGGAAGGCATTCTGCAAAAGAAAATAAACAAACCTAGCCATACTCAACCAGTCAAGGTACAGGAAGGACGCAGCAAGTGCCTGTTCCTAAAATTAAAAAGGACTCTGCAGAGCCACCAGGAAAAAATGCATTGCCTGATGAATAAAATTAATTCCCTTCCCCAGAATCTCTGGATGAGGAAAAAGCACACATTATTTACTTACATTAAAACACAAAACCAAACAACAAGAAAACCACCCCACAAACCAAAAACAAAACAAAACAAAAACAAACCCCAACAAAACAAAACAAAAACCCAAAAAGGCAAGTGTAATTCAGTGAACTGACAGTAAATTCAAAAGTGGTATCACATAATCAAGAATGCTTCAAATAACATCTCTGATAAAACAAGTACTCTTAGGGAGGCTGAATCAAGATGCCTAGTTTGCTTCTAAGTGTCCTGACCTAAACATTATGACCTAAATCTTGCAAGAGTAGAGAAAAATGAAACCTCAAGCCCATATGGATTCTCACTGCCATTAGCAGGCCTGCAGTGGTCTACTTTCCTCACCATTTTATGGGAGTATATGCCTGTATTTTAATTATCCCAAAATTTTGGTCAATTCCAAGACACCAGTATAAGCTGCAAAATGGAAAATATGGAACACATCCAGGGAGATCCACCAGCCTGCCTTTTGGGTAGGTAGCTAATCAACAGCTAATTGTAAGAACAGGTCTCCAGAGCGTGGGAAAGCTTCTGCTGTTTGTGTTGTCACCACAGCTGCACGTGACAACTGCCAACCTACAACCCCTGGAGTGCTTGTGACAACCCAAATTTCAGAGACCAGCTGGGGTCAGTGAGCAGGTCCAATAGGTTCTGCTCCCCTGGACTTCTTTTAACCAAAGAAGAATCTTCCCAAGTGCTGTTCTCCCCACCCCTTTAATGTTCACTTGACAACTCTCATTACACACAAGTGAAGTAAAGCTGTGCTCCAGGCAAGCTGGTGGGAGGCAGGAATGGGGCTACAAAACCCAAGGTAATTGTTGGCTTGGCCTTTGAAATCCTGCCTTGCCAAAGGACACAAAGCTTCCTATATCCCAGTGGAGCTTTCCCCTTGTCTTGCATCCATGGAGTGGTCACATCCCCCTAAAAATGCCTGCAATGCTTTTGGCTGCTAAAAATCTCCTGCCATTGAAACAGGAAGAGAAATAAGGCAATAATTGGAATGACCTGCTTTTACAGACTGCAAGTCATCTATTATGAAAATGGTTATTATTTATAGCAACCGAGAGATAAAATTCAGAGCAAATACCCTCACTGTGCAAAATTCTGAGCTTTTTTTCCCCCCATGGTTTCTGGATATTGTTGAAAAACCAAAGAGTTCTTTACCAAATGCCAGCACTTGTATTTTCTAACATGCTCTAAGATACCATTAGAGTAACTGGTGTTACAAACAGAATATGGTTTCCCAGTGGAGTAGCAACTATCTAGAGGGAAAAAGGAAATGTTTGTCTCAGGGTAGAAACCACAAGGATTGCTATTTTCTGGAGTGTGGAACTAGGGCTAAAAAAATACAACCTCATCTAGAAAGTGATGTGTACACTGGTCCAAATGAAGTAATCACCTAAATTTATCTAAGCCACCCTCACTAAGAGGTGAAATCAGGAGGGAATAAAGCTAAGAGGGAAAACCAGAAGGGAACTAAACTATTTATGAAACACCAACCTAAGTAATATGCTACAGTTTCAATAATGAAGGGAGTTGTGCACAAACCTCATATTAGTAAATACAAATGATCCTGTTCTGTCTTTAAGAATGTCAAAGTTTCAAGTCTCTCGTTGTAAGAAAGTCTGAAACAATACAGGTAGGTTGTTTAAAAAACTAAATAATTGAAGGTAAACAAAGCATCCTAAATTATATTTCCTCAATAAAACACTCATTTAGAAAAGTTTTTCAATTTAAATTCAATCACAGTTTTAGACCGTATTTTCTCACAAGCCAGACTTAATTTGTTGTAATATGTCTTTTGACTATCTTTTGCAATGAGTTCATGGGGTGATGTGGTCCCACAGTGCAAATACTCCACTGTCAATTACTTTAGAGTGTGACATGAAAAACATAACTTCAACCTTGTGCACTACAAAGAAAATCTAAACAAATAATTCACTTTTTTTTCAAAAGATCAATTTCCTTCCATGTTTGTTCCTTGCATCAATAGCCCCCACTCTCAGGTGTCTACTCTGCCATTTAAAACAGTTTTATATATGTAACAGACTTAATTTTACAGACTAGTGTTATTCATATGCCAATTCTCAACATCTAATTCTTAATAACACTTAATATGAGTTGTCTTTATCTGTACCCTTCACACTTGAATAAAGACATCTCCAGACACACAGAACTCACAGGATGTAGGGACATGGGGATTTCTAGGTATAATTGTGGTTTCAGTAAATATGCATTTCAAGAAGTAACAAATGTTTATCACAGAATATTCTGAGTTGGAAAGGATCCACAAGGATTGAGTCCAATGCCAGAGTCACTTTGCTGCACTAATAACACAAGATACATCATCACCTGAAGAAACACCTGCAGCTGTAAATACGAAGTAATCCTCCAAATGGAAAATATTCTGGTCACTCAACATATACAGAACAAAGGAGTGGATATCTAAGAGGATTTTTAACTTCTCATATTGGGTTCACAGATAAAAATGTGTATATTTGCCAAAGCACACATACCTCAAAGATATTTGTGCTCTTGCTACATCTCTACTTGCACTGTTAAAGGGCTCCTTTCATTGTTTTATCCTCCTTTAGGTTTAGATTTTATTTCACCAACTGCTGCAATACTAATTAAAATCTAAGAGTCTGGCCGCACAGGGCTACACACCAGAATAGCCATTCCAAATATTCAGGCATATACATATCCAGTTCACAGTCTGATTGTATAAGGGCCATGTGTGTGGAAAATAAGCTTGGTATGCTAATGTTCGTGGATTTCCATATGTAGATTAGCCCTCAATTTCCCAATTAAATAAATCCATCTCCCACATCTCTCAGGGTCACATCAGAATAAGAGACAGCATTTGATAACTGCCTACTTACAAATACAAATAGAACCATATTTTGCATTTATTGGGTTTTTTTGCAAGGACTGTATAATGAAGATGAAAGGAAATATTAGGCAGAGATAAAATTCTTCCACTTTTTGAAATGGAAAAATCTAAGTCCAATGGACTTGCCCATTAAAATATCTAGTGATGGAGGTTTTTTTCCCCAGAGTAGTGATCAATCATTTATTGGCCAAGAATTGTGTTTGTATTTAACATTGTGGTTACAACTGCAGAATATATTTCAGGGTATCGCATGCAGTGTTAGTGTCCCGGTCTCCCAACTTCCAACCCGTTCCCTACTGACAGGAGCCTATGCTGCAAAAGGGCTCAGGGATTAAACAAAAAGTTCTGCAAGGGTATGGAAATCATTCATACGAGATATTTTGCATATTTAATTACATCAAGGACTTCGTGACCTTGGTCAACTGCAGGTTTCAAAGAGCCTTCTGCAAGTGACCCAAGAGCTTTGGAACACACAGGTTCCAAACAGAGACTCCTTTGGAACCAATTATGTTATATAGCTTACACCACCCATTTCCTTGATTTCCAAGCAGCTCTGGAAACAGTCATTCAGAACTGATAGGTGCAGATCACAAGTTCATCAGGATAAATTAAATGCCTTCCTCTAAAGTAGAGTGCTTCAATTCACACTCACTTGTAGAAAAAAAACCAACAAAAAACCACCTAATTGCTCCCTAGTTGTAATCATGCAACTGAACAGAAACAAACATATCTACACAGCTCCTGAAAGCAGTTTCTAACCTATTAAGTTTCTTCAGTACAAAAACTTCTTGTAAAGCCAAGGACAACCAACTGTCCTTCAGACATACAATTTCAGACCAATGTCTGCTAGGAACTCTATCCTCCATCAGCTTCTTTAAGGAACATTCTTATCTTGCACAAAACGGCTGCCTTCAGAGTCCTGGGTGCTGATCAGCACTTCTAATGAAACCTGATCTGTAGATAATCAAGGGGCAGAACAATTCTAGCTGTACACAGACTACAACATTGGAATGATTTTTAAAAAGCAGTGTAATCAAGACTAGCTGTGTCATAGCTTATGCAGTTTGATGAAGCAGTGTGTCCACACAGACATCAGTTTAGATGGTGACATATCAGCTGTGGGTGTGGCAGTGGGCAAAAGTAGCAAGGAGCAGACTCTGCACACTGCAATGATTGGTAACTTCTCACTGAAGCTTTCAAAACCTGCCTGAAACTCCAGCCCATCTGCAGGTAACAAGTTTACACACACAGGATTACAAAGACAGTCATCATCCTAAGCAAATGCATGTACATAAAACACATTACATATAGTTTTCACTCTTGCTGGCACTCACTGCTGTTTGAGCCCGGCCTCACATATTTAATTATTTTCTAAAAGATGGTCTAAGTGGCTTTATTATATACCGTAATAACAAAAGTTATTTATGATTAGGGAGGTCACAATTAATTTATAATATATTATCTATATTTACTCACAGATAAGGGAGGTCACAATCTCTCTGTAACTTAAGCAAGTTGCTTATACCTGACAGGACAGTTTGTGTCAAAAATGAGCTCCTGTTAGCACATGCAGTTGTATCCACAGAACAGAATTGCTATAAAAATACAGAAAGTTGCACTGTCTTGCTGTTATACCCATCCACACAGAAGTAAAACATAGAACAAAACTAAATATGATACTGAATTGCAAAACAAAAAAGAAATAAAATTTTTATGCTAGAGATCCAACTCCTAAAAATACTAAATTTTTTTGGGAGCTATTCATGACCTTAAACCAGGGTTACCAGACTGATACTTTCTATTACATCCATCTCCTAGAGCTGCAAGCAAGGATCTGAGCCCTACTGAAACAAGTCAGGAAAGGCTGCTCATGCCCCAAAAGGGTTAGGAGTCAGGTTACATGCAGCAGGTCACTACACAAGGAAGAACTAAGCAAAAAAGACACAAACCAATAACACTACTTAATGGCATTCTAGCAGGTCAAAGATCAGGACTCTTATAACACAGGAGCTTGAATCTGATTTTTAAGATGTGGATTATTACCATAATAACTAAGCTCTTTAAAGTTGCTCAAAATCACAGGACAGTCTGGTTCCTGGTAGAACCAAGACAGTCTTAATTCTAGGTAGAATTAAGAGAGGAGTCTGAAAAGAACATGAGCTCCATCATTAAATAAAAAATACTGTGATGTTCCAGAGATGTTCAAAACCCTTGCCTTTCTTGACTATCATAGCTTGCTCTCTCTATGGTAGCATGGATATATACAGTACACACATACTCTGCATCTCTGCTGGTCTTATTCTGCTAAAGATGCTTTAGTGCAAATCAGTCCTCCAGTTCTTAAATTTCATTTGCATGTTCTCTTTGCAAGGAAGTCCCAAATAGTCTCTAAAGTAGAAGCATATTATCTCTGAAATCTCAAGATAAAGTCTCTAAGCATCAGTTTAAACCAAGAAGCTGGCCCTATCGTAGGTTGAATCTTGGGTCACATCAGTCACACGCTCCTGTGGCCAACACAGGGTACGCAGGAAACTGAAAATTAGCTGTGAGAGCAAAATTCTCAGTTATGGGATTCTGTCGTGTGCCTTTTGAAAAGCTGCAAGTCAGAAAGGCTCTTCTACAAAAGCCCACACATCTCTAGTCTCCATTGACTCTTCTGCCTTTGGACTCAACATTCCACAGGAGAGAGTGATCAACCTACCAAACCCATCCAAACTCCCTGCCTTTCAGAAAGGGTTGGCTTATGGGCAATTGTGAGGGAAAGCCAAGCAAGTGAAATTCTTCTGTGCAGTTGGTTAGGGAAATTTACTCATTTTATTCCTGAAACACAAGTTTCCTAATTGTACATTACTTCACTGCCTTTGTTGAACAGACTTAACTTCCTTGTCATCTCTTCTGTTCACAAGCCCAAACCATGGCTGACCTTTTTAGACAGAGGCAGAGAGATTAGATTTTTTTTTTTAACTGTTCTGCAAATCAGTGTAATTGCTCCTGCTGCAGCAACATCTGCCTTTCCAGATACTGAGAAAGCAGAAACTGGAAAGCATCCTGCTACATAATGGAATTCTGAGATCCAGAAGACAGAAGAAATGCTTGTAAAAACTTCTCTGATCTTTCCTCCACCCCACGATTTTTTTTTAAAGCATAAACCATGTAACAGAAAAAAACCCACATAACAGAAAACAGCTCTTCCATTTCAGACCAGTTTAGGCACTTAAAAGCTGTATAAGTTTATTTGCTTTTGTGCTTTGTACTTAATCAATATTAATACCAAAAGATGCATGCTGTAATTGTTCAGATTTGCATTCTTTTTGTGCATTCTGCCATTTATCACACTAAATTGTTACTAAATTCATGGTTTTGCTATTTAAAGGCTCTTGTTCTAGTTTTACATGCATGAAATCCAGTTGGCAACTATTTCTGCAGTGGAGTGACAAACATTTTAAAGCCCTTAAACCATAGTACTGCTAAATAAGAAGTAAAAAACCTAACAAATCCATGACACAATCCTACAGAGAATAATGCCTGTTCAATTACAACAAAAGGAATAAAACAACCAAATGTAATGTGCTTACCTTTCTGCACATACCTACTGAGAACGTTTGGACTCATTTTATGCAAATGTAGAGTAAGAGTTCTCATGTCCATTTCATCCACATTCAAGTCAACCAGCTAAATTTCCTCTCTCAATGGGCACATATTGAGCCCCTGAACTATCCTTGGCTTCAAATGTACAACATTAACTCAAATATATCAATGAGAACATTGGCATAATCACTACATTCTGCTACTCCAAAGGAACAAACTGGAAGTAGAGCAAGCAGTGAGAAAATTTGCTTCAGCTATCCTGCACAGTAAAATTCAGTACCCTTGTCATGCACCACACAACTTGTGCTGAAATCAACGTGAGCTCTGGGTCTGTTTGAGATTTGAACTTGATTAACTGCACAATTTATACCACAAGGAAGTTACTTTCTCAAACTGACTAACAAAACATTGTGATCTAATTAAAAAATTGCTTCCTCAGTATATGCAACATTTTCAAAGAAAATAAAGAGGACAGTGCAGCCACATTTCTTCTGAATCTGTGATTTGTTGCTCTAACACAAACACAGAACCTGACCACCAGCTGTAAATCGTCGCCAATCAGGTGGCAGCCAGCAGAGCCGTATCCCAACCTCGACAACTTTGTAAATAACGCTGCAATACAAAAGGCTTAACCTACTAAATTTGTTTTCCCTTTCTCACATAATGTAACAATCCCAGCCTCGCCAAAACGTAATTGCATAACAAGATAGCCGTACGTAAAGTTTGAATGAAAAAACTGTCTTAATTGCAAATTAGCTCACAGAGCACACTTGAATGCTGTTCCGTTCCACCCATAACTCTATCAAAATCCAGCTGCACAGGACTCCAGGTCCCCAGCACTTTATTGCCTCCACCGGCAGCTATCCTGCTCTCAGCACTGCCATCTAGGAGAGAGATGGCCCGTACCGCGGGCCGCCTGGAACATCAGCTCCCAGGCAGCAGCATTCCCGGAAAGCATCGCAAAGCTGTTGCTGCTGCTAAAATTTTAACTGCAGCCGGTAGTTAACTACCGGCTGTGCGGGTTCGGAAGCAGCCTCCCCCAAATCCCCCAGCCCTTCCCAAGCGAGATCCGCTAGGCGCGTACACCGGCATCTGCTGCGCGTATCTCGGCGTTCTGTGGCGGGGGAAAAGCCCAGCCTTGTGCGCGCCGCCGCCGAGCCCTGCGGGCGCGGAGCGGAGCGGACGGCCCGGGGCTGCGAGCGGCACCGAGGGGCCGGGCTGCGGCCGCCTCAGCGCTCCGCGGNCAGCCGCTGCGGGGCCGCCCCCCCGCCCGAAAGCGTGCAACTTGCCCCGAGCCTCCCCTGGAAAGCCTCCTCGCGCTGCGGTTGGTGCCGGCACTACGGAGCGCCCCTCAGCCTGAGGAAGTTCCGCGGTCCTGCGGAGAGCTGAGGGGACGCGCTGCCCCGCGTACCCCCCCACCACTGACAGCCCCCGGGCTCGCCCCCCTCCGCTGCCCCGGCAGACACGTACGGGCAGCCCCCACAGCGCCGGGGGTACGGACCCTGGGCCCGGTGCTCGCCAGATAGGGGCGGCCGCCGCCCCCCGGCCCGTCGCCGCTGGGTGCGTGTGTGGGGAGTGGGGGGGGACACAGGTGACGAGCGGCAGGAAAGAGCCGCTTCCCCCCCAGCGGGGAGGTCTGTGGTGCAACACCGCTCCCGCCTTCCCCCCACCCCGTCTCTGCAGATGCCCCCAGGAAGGGCTGCGAGGCTGGCAGCCGACAACAGCCGCCCCCTCCCCCGGGAAAGCTGTTCTGCCTCCTTCTCCCTCGCTCGCCTTCTTTTCAGCTCGGCCGCTTGACTGACAGGGAGCCTTCCAGCGGCCGCCCACGCGCGCTCCCGTTTCCCCTCAGTCGGAGAGGGAGATGGCGAAGGAGAAAGCATGAATGAAACAGCCAGGCAGCGAGCGGGAGCAGCCAGCCCGACCCCCGGGAGCGCCGGGACCGCTGCCGCAGTGATGCCCGGGGGCGGCGGGCTCGGCCGTCCGGCCCAGGTGTGAGGGCAGCCCCCCCGGCCCCGCTGTGGGCTCCTGAGAGAGGGGAGCCGGCGGCCGCTGACTGCCAGCGGCACCCCCGGCATCTCTGCTCAGAGGGGGCTCAAAGGCCGCTTGAAGACACTGCGATGCCTCTGCTAGGTTTGTTCCCCCAGGGCAGAAGGTGGAAGGTTGATGTCTTCTCGAGCCAGAGACACGACTGTAGCCTTAGCGATGCCTCAGCAACTGGTTAGTTCCTTATCTGTAAACCCACTTTGCTCCACCAAAGGCAATTCATTTTGTACACATAAAAACCCAGCATCTAATACCTGAACTAGGACTACTGCCCAGAAGTAATAGGAGGGAGGAAACAATCTCAAAATTCATTTAAAGCCCACTTGGTTTTCACAGTGATTAGTTGGTGCTGTGGGGTAGCCTTGTAATCCTTTTTTCCTCAGATCAGTTGTCCCAAAATGGCTTGTGACTTGTTAAGCACACACTTCACAATCTCTGGCTGGAGACCAGAGGTTGTCCCAGTGCTTTGGCATGACTATTTTAAAGTCTGGTTTGTGGTAGTTTTAGTAGCCTTACTGCACAAAGGATTAAATGTTCAGGTAGTGGCCTACAAAGTGGTTACCTCTCTATACATTCAGTAATTCCTTTAACTAAAAATCAGTAATTCCTTTAACTAATATTTTATGTATTTTCTTGACTTTATTCACTGGAATTTTTATTTGAACACCCAAAAGTATTTATTTATTTAAATATCATACAATTTAAATTGAAAAGAACATTTTCTACTTCTGAATATGCATGGAAAATTTTGTTATATGCTGGTACATACATTGCATGCCGCACTCGAGACATATCTGCATTTGCAGTTACATGATCAATAAACATGGGGTTTTGTCCCATTAGTCTAGAATCACATTCTGAGCTGTTTTAAACCAGTATGCCTCCACAAATTTAAAGCCTGCCAGAAAATCTATATCAGCTAAAACTGTAGCCTCTGAATGTAAAAAAAGCTGCTTTTGATTTCTGTGGAGAGAAGTGTCTTAGGAACTTAATTTTTTAAATTTTGTGTTCCTGAAAACTGAGTGGACAATAAAGCATTGTCAAATCTTTTGTTATAGAACAATGATTGTATCATTATAAGATAAGGCAGTGCAATCCTTTACATACTTGGTCTAAGAGATGCATAAGCAGCTAGAGAACAAAAAAGAAGGGTCCTGAAATTACACGTGTCTTTTAGGTAATTACACTAAGAGATGTTAAAGCATATAAGAAGCCGGCTATAAACACAGTAATAACATCTTATGAATAATGCCTATTATAAAGTCAGTAAATTCATATCATGTAATCAATATATCAGTGGTTACCATTTTAGGACATTGAGATAACACCTTTCTAAACAGCCATGTACCTATGACAGCAAAATGAAACAAAGGAAAACTCTAAAACAGCTTACAATCATAACAGGCATAATGTAGAATCATAACTGACTCTTCTGTGTTATCTATAGAAGATAAAATAGCAGAGATTGTATGGAGCAATAAAATCTTTGACAAAATCAAGGGTGAACACACTGTATCTTCTTTACCTGTAAACAGGTGTTTATCAGTGTTTCATCACAGCTGTTTTAGTCCGAGTCATCTTATCTCTTAAAAGAAAACAACTATATATCATACAATGTAGAAAAGTAATATTTAACTGTCATAGATTGCGATGCAAGATGTAACCAGAAGGACATATTCTATCACCATCTGTTAAAGCCAGGTGGGGCAGTGTTCTTCATCTCCTCAACGACTCATCCTCCCTCCAGGAGATATCTTCTGTTAATGGGCCATCGAGTCTCACTGCATGACTGATAAAATTACATCATACCATTGTGAGATGCTCCACCCAGGGGGAGGAGACAAGCATTCCCACCTGGATATAATCTGAGATTTGGAACACCAGGGAGCTTTTTTTTGCTGGATTCCCAGAGGAAGACCAGACCATTCTATGCCACCACTGGACCTTCAGAGGAAAATTACACCCTTCTACAGGATCACTGCTTCAACAGAACCACATTTGTCACTCCAGGAAGACTGCAGCCACCATTTATTCAGACTGCTACCAACACCCTGACCCACAGGGTGTCAGGTTGTATTCTGACTTTGTCTGCTTCAGCAGTAAAATTTTTTTTCATGAGCTAAATATTTCTAAACTTTAAAGAACCGCTGCAGATAAAATTCAAGGCTATAGGATTTAGTTAAGTACTTAAAATTAATTGCTGCAAATAATCTTGGGAGAAGAGGAGAGCTGCAGGCACACATGGGAGCGGAGCCGCGTGCGGTCCCTGTGGGCGAGATGTGAGTGCACGCAGGCACGACCAAGATGTCGGACCCGGGGCTGGTGGCTGGGAACGTGGTGGTGGATGCGCTGCCCTGCTTCGACCAGGGCTACAAGGTGCCGGGCAGCCACGGTGCTGGTGGAGGAGGAGACGTGGTGGTACTGCAGGCAGCCGCGGTGCTGGTGGAGGAGGAGATGTGGTACCAGGAGGCAGCCGCGGTGCTGGTGCAGGAGGAGATGTGGCGGTACCAGCCGACCAAGAACTACCTCAGCTACCTGCCCACACACAGGTGCCTACGGTACCTTCAAGACCGAGATTATGTGGAACGAGTTCCAGTGCCTGGCGGCCCAGCAGCCCCTGGAACTACTCTAGTATGAAGAGGTATGAGCTGCCCGCCCTGTCCTCCAGGCAGAAGAACAACATCATGGCGTGGCAGGAGTGTGTGAACTATTCCATGGCACAGCTGGAGCACTAAGCCGTGCGCATCGAGAGCACATGGAGCTCATGTCCCAGCACGTCTGCAATGCCTGGACAGTGTACAATGAGCACCTGGTTCATATGATAGAACAAGCCCAGAAAGAGCTTCAGAAATTGAGGAAAAATGTTCAAGACCTGAACTGGCAGAGGAAGAACATGCAGCTCACAGCTGGGGCTAAGCTGCGAGAGGTGGAATCCACATGGGTCTCTCTTGTCAGTAAAAATTATGAGATTGAACGAACTTGTGCAGCTGGAAAATGAAATTTCACAAATCAAGCAGCAGCATGGGGAAGCAAACAAGGAGAATATCCAGCAAGACTTTCAGTGACTTAATTCTGAATTGTCTTAGTGCAGCATATGTTAAAAACTACAAACCAGATACTTTGGAGGTGCTGTGTCTGTAGACACCTCTAGCTGGAGTTGTGTGAGGTGGTAAAAGTGTATTTCCGTAGTTCTTTTCTTTGTGTTAAATTCGTGTGGATCATGTCTTCAGGGCCACCACATGTCGGAATAAATCAGCCGAGAATCCATTTTCTTCATGCAGAAAGCCAATTCTTTATTCACAAAGCTCATATTTGTAGGAAACACCAGAAGGCACTGTGTTAGACCTAATTGGTCAGCAATACAGTGAAACTCAGTTCATTGGTCAGTAAGTGCTACTGTATATGCCTATCAAATTTTCTCTCTCGAGATACATTTACATTTTTCCTTTGTGGGTTCTCATGGGACAAATAATATTGTTTACACAGGTGCATTTGTTTTTCACCCTCAGAATAGATTGTTGTGTTAAACGAACTTCTCTTTCTCAAAATAGCTTCATAAATTTCTTGTTAGCTACACTTAGAAGAAATGACAGGGCAGCTTTGGTAGTCTTGGTAGAGTGAGGCCTGATTTCACAAGGCCTTTCTTTTATAATTCTTCTGCCTGTGTACAACAGTTCAACATGACTCACCTGCAGTGCATATCACTGCCACAGCTGTTGTCAACCTTCTTCTGAGTCAGAGAATGGGTTTATGACCCAGAATACTGGCAGTGAGTACTATCCTAGTGATTTTCCCAATTAAGAGAGAATTGTGAGCTGTATCAGAGCAGGGTGAGTCAGTTTGATGTAAGGGAAAACTAAACTACTGCACTAGGTCAGTATCCTCTTCCCTTCCAAAAGTCAGTGTTATGAAAACCTGGAATCATCTTGTGATGGGATCTCCTCTGAGAGCTCAGAAAGACTGCAGTGGACCATGGAATCCATTCTCCTTATTCCCAAATGCTCCAAGCTACTGTACCACCTCATTACCATGGGGTGCACAGTACCTTTTCAGGGTTTTGGGGCTGGCAGCAGCATAGAGCTGAGAGGCAGCAGGGTTTTTCTGCTTTATTCTGAGAAATCATTTTGCTTCTTGAGAATACTAAAGTGCAGGAGGTCTGACATTAAAACCACATGTGGTTCTCTGCAATTTTTTGTTGAAAAACATCCCAAATCTGCCTGAACTGATTTTGAATAACAAAATTTGGGTACCCTGTACTCTGCAGAGAACACAATGGAATCAGTCAACCACCTACTTGCTGTTAAAATTGTGTCAGAAGAAAAGGGGCCATAATTTGGGATTGGGTA
The DNA here is from genome assembly GCA_013400635.1 of Hypocryptadius cinnamomeus. Lineage (NCBI taxonomy): Eukaryota > Metazoa > Chordata > Aves > Passeriformes > Zosteropidae > Hypocryptadius > Hypocryptadius cinnamomeus. The sequence continues at coordinate 23,992 of VYZP01013107.1, forward strand.
CATGGATGAGCTATGAGGGCACGATGAACTTGAGTTAGGCTGGTGGCAACCTGGGTTTGCTCTGGTGCTTTGTCACCCTCACACAATTAGGAAGGGTTTAAGTGCGAGATTGTGGTGCATCCAACATCAAACACAGGGCAGAGAGTGGAGACTCAGTGACCAGCAAGCTAGGTATATGCCAGGGACTTCAGCGTTGACTCTGGCAGCAGCTCCCTGCTGGGCAGGCAGAGGTTGCTGACTCAGGATTACAGCTGGGGTCAGGGTTGAACTTTGGGTGAAGCACAACTGATGAGGCAGACTTGAGGCAGTGTTCAGAAGATGTAAATCTTTTCAGAGCACCCACTGATACAGCTGTTGAACAGAGGCTATTGCTGAATTTTGTATAAAGGTTTCACCTTGCTTAGAGTGAAGCATTTGCACTATACTGTGTCTGAGGCAGCTGTTAAGGATCCTGGTAAGGGTTAAGGTGGGAATAACTGGGAATTTGTAACATTTGACGTTGATGCGCTCCTGTATTCATGTCCTTGTTAATAGTCTATGTCCTTTTGATTTCATGGTCCAGAAAGTCATTGAAAAATCTAATCCATCTGGTTTCGAAACGAATTTGGGTTTACACGTTTCCTGTTTGACCTCCTGGACATGAGACCCATCTGACCTTGGCTGATCAGCTGGGAAGCAGCTCTGTGGAGAAGTACCTGGGGGTCCTGGTGGACAACAAGCTGTCCATGAGCCATCAGTGTGTCCTTGTGGCCAAGGCCAATGGCCTTCCTTTCCATTAGGAAATATATATATTTCCTAATGCCTGGGGGGCATTAGGAAAAACATTGCCAGCAGGTCAGGAAGGTGATTCTGTCCCTCTGTTCAGTCCTGGTGAAGGCTCACCTGAGGTATTGTGCTGAGCTCTGGGTTCTCCAGTACAAGAGAGACATGGAGCTCCTGGAGTGGGTCCAGTGGAGGAGTGCAAAGATGGTTAAGGGTCTGGAGCATCTCTCCTATGAGGAATGGATGAGGGAGCTGGGCCTGTTCAGCCAGAACAGGTTATGGCCAGAATCTTTGGGAAGAGTCTGTGCAGTGGATTCTGGTTAGAGGAGGAAGAAAATGCATGTGAACCATCTGCAGGCAATGAATTGGGTTGGTGTGGAAGCACAGGCAGAATGCAGGGAGCTTTGCATGAAATGCTGCCTGCTTCATAGGCCCCTTTGTTTTGTAGTGCCTTCCATGTCTTTCCCTCTGACCAATTTTCTTATATCTGTATGCAGAATACAAATCCAGATAGCTTTACTGAAGTGAACACAGCCACACCACATTTGTTTTGGTTAAATATGAAATTAAAACTGGAGGGTTGTTTTCATGCAGTAAACTTGGTAGGAGCATAAGGGAGAAATGCAACTTAAAATAGCATTTGGGAAATATATATAGCAAAATGAACAAACAATATGCAGTGAGTCATGTCCAGCGGTTCTTGCAGTAAAAGAGAGGATCTTCTCTGAGGAAACTAGGTGGGAATAACTTTTGTTTGTCTGAAGCTGTAGCTGTGTTCTGGGTACAGCGTTTTGGCAGTGGCCAGTGGATTCCTTTGTGGGTGCAGAGCACTCTCTGGGCAGAGGTAATTGCAGGACTGGACCACAGGCAATCATGCACTGAGAGACCCTGCATAGGCTAGCAGAGAAATCTTCCAGCACAGTTAAGTAAAAAATATTTAAAATCTGGACTGGCAAGTGGAGACCAAGAACCATCATTTTGCTCATGGCCAAGGGCACTGGAGGATGCCCAAGGCACATGACAAATGCCACTGTCCTGAGGGAATCTGTTACAACTGTTATCCTCTTACCTGCTGCTATGCAGACCTGTCTTATAAGCTGGTGGCACAGCTGCCCTGAAGCAAAACTAACTGTACCAAGGCAGAAGCACAGGGCAGCTCTGCTTTTATGAGCTTTGGAACCATGAAGCCAGAAAGAATTGGCCAGGCTGGGTGGCAGCAGTTTGGCCATCTCTATTAAATATAAAACTCAACACACAGCAGAGAGAAGGGGCTCTGATGACACTATTTCAGCTTTGTTCTCATGGTAACCATTATGTCATCAGGATACCATGGTTACTATAATACTACTTATATTTCAAATGTTAAAAAAGGCAGAAGGAGGAAAAAAAAACTTTTCCCAAAGTTGAGAAAGAGATGTGTTTATTCAGAACCAAGTAGCCACAAGGAGTTATTAATACTTCCTGGAAAAGCCATTTTGAAACCGTGAAGGATTGTTTTATTTAGCAATTACTATTTCTTACTGTCTCTGTTGCTGTCCCTGTCGCCATATGGTGCATGTCCTGGGGTTTCCCCTCTCAGCTTTGTCACCAGCAGCTATTTTGATTAATGCAGACTGCAGAAGGTTAACAACATCAGATTCAAAACTTTGGGAGCGTAATTTGTGCTTGAGTTATAAACCTCAATTTGTACAAAAGTCAGAAATAAAAAAATTCAGAAGTATAAGATTGGGGCTGTGAGGTTATCTCATTTCAGAGGTTAAAGCTAAGCAAAGGAAGTCTTGGCTTAGATGCTTTCAAGATGCTGAAGCATATGGCTCAGAGGAAATCAGAATGGCAGCTTGCTATTCCTTGTTTGAGGACAAAAAGTATACTGATGGCAGGATGTTTTCAGGGAATCAGGCCTGCAGATCTCTATAGCTACAGCATTAGTGACCTTTGCTGCAGGAGAGAACAAGAGTTCTGACACTCTGAGAATGTACTATTCTGAAAATGACCTGATAATGAGAAGTGAAAGAACTTTAGATCATTGTATGCATGAATCTAAAAAAAGGAACTAAAATAGACAATGCACATACTTCCAAAAGCAGCTGGTGTTTGTGGGACCTTTGGTATTAGGTTGCTGCTCAACTTAAGACTGTTTACAGAAATCACTGGGTGTTCTATGCACTGTTGGTGTCAGGTCCTGGGAGGTAGCCTGAAACAGAATCCACAAATGCAGTGCATTTAAAATATCAAAATCACTTTTTGGCACTCTTGAGAGTTCAGGACTGCTCATTTTGGCAAGGCTGATTCTGAAATGGTTATTAAAAATATTAATAAAATATTAGGTATTAAGATTTGATGGGGAAATTCTAAAATCAAAATAATTTTGTTAGCTTAGTAATTGCCTGCTCTTATCACCTGTATTGTTTTTCCTCTTTCCCCTGATACTTGTTATCACTGATTAAAGTATCTTTTTCTAAACTGGAAAGTAAATTTTTGAGGCCAGGGTTGTAGTTTTCTATACCAATTGAACAGGGTCATAACAAAACAGGTGAGACTCTTTTAGAAGCACGAAACTACAGGAGCTGGATTTTAGATGCAATCTGAATTGAGAAGTATAATATCTCACATACATATTTTTATATATGTATGTACTCACAGCCGTGAAAATTTGTTGTATTAGCCAACAAGAAAAAGAACTAATGGCTGCTGTGTAACCCTAACCATGAAGAAACCAATGAGCTATGCACAGTCAATTCTAAAATGTTTCCCTTTAATACACGTCGAGCTTCCTGAAGCATTAAAGTACCCCACTTATCCCTAGAATGATTTCATCTCTCTGCAGGATCCCTCCTGTGCATATCTAGCATTCAAAACATTGTCTCTGCATAAATTTTTCCTTCTTGCTGTTGCATATTTTACATACAAGTAGTCAAATCACAAAAGTTTTGGTAAAACCAACAGCCAGCCCTTCCTATACACAAAAATCTGTAGTCCAGCTTCAGCAATTTTGAGGGGGAAAAAGTACAAATCTGAAAGGAAGGGGTGATGCTGTAGAGAACATTCCTCTTGACTATAAAAATTTCCATGCCAGCAAACAGCTAGTGGTGTTTCTAGCATATTCCCTCTCTCTAGATTAAACAATCAGCTGCCCTTTCTTAATGTTCACTGTAGCCTAGCTCATTTTGTACATCTGTTGTAGTCTTGCAAATATTAGTAAACAAGCCTTTCACAGCATGCCTTGCTGCTAAGCAGCACTGACAGACACTTGAGATAGCTGGAGTGTCTATAGCTGTGTATGGCTAAAGATTTTTACCTGTTTATCTCTCTGATTTAATAGTCCTCTTGAAGCAGAATCAAGAAAATTTATGTCCAAAATCATCCAAAACTACAACCAAGTACATTTAATCCAAGAGCACCATAGAAAAATGTTCCATAGAAAGTATCTTCTGACTGGAAATAGTCCTACCAGGTCAGAAATATTTAAAAATACGAGAATTCAGATAATTAGTTCATGAAGTGATAATTTCTGGGATGCTTCCTAAGTTTTCCATGTGTCTGTGATAAATGTCCTTTGCCACTCAAGTTCATTCATTGCCAGTGTGTAGCAGCAATTATGGTGGTAGATAGAGATGTAAAGGATGTATATGAATAATGGGGACCGTGAGGGATGGCAGGCTAAAATACTGAACCAGGGAAATCAAATCAATCAGGGCCTTATGATCAATACCCTGAGCAGAGATAATTTCAGTATTGTATTTCTATGAGATCACTATCACAGAAAATAATTCTTTGTGTTTTAATAGTATCTTGATACATCAAAAAATGCCTTTAGTATATTGGTAAAAGACAACATTTGTCTGTGGTTTAATTAGGTTTCAGGGCATATAACCAGCTAAATTTTTTAATTTGTACATCCTGGCAGGTAACATAAAGACAAGATCTATGTCCCTTTGCTGAAAACAACTTGTTTAAGAAACCAAGGACCTACATATTGTATGTAGTCATCAGAAGTTGGCATATGGTCTGCAAGACTGCTTTGTCTGGCACCTGAAGTTGTTGTCAAGCTTTTTCTTTGAATTCTTCTAGCTGGTATTTGTTCCCAGTCTCGTTGTCACTTAGCTCTACTGAACTGCCAGCAGCAACGCCCTTTCTTTCTGCCTGTTATGAAAAAGCCAGTTCACCAGGCACTGCTGAGAAGTTAGTCCAAGCTGTGACATATGGGAGCTTATGAATCAGGTCTTCCCAATTGGAAAAGTATCAATAATCAACAATGACAGTGAAAAAAACTAAGAAGAGCCTTGTTGCTATTGGCACTGTCTGCCATGCAATTTATTACCTCTCTACATGCAACACACGAACAGTATTAAAGTTTATATACCACAAAAAAAAAAAAAAAAAAACAAAAAAAAACCCAACAAAAAAAAAAAAAACCCACAAAAAAAACCCCAATTTTTTATGTTAACCACATGAGAAAGAAACAAGCCATTCTCATTATCCAGTGCTTGGGAAAGCACACCAGTTGGTGCATGTGACACTCACAGTAGGAGTAGCTGACATGGGATCCATATGGCACTTGAGCATGGAATTCAGCAAGAGAAACTGAAAGGTCATCCAAACTTCAGCTGGTGAGAGAGCTTCATCTTAAGATAAAAAAGAAATTATTTACCTGTGGCCAACTGTTGTATCACTACATATAGTGATATAACATCTATATCCTTACCCTGCATCTCTATCCATACTCTGTAGCTTGATCTTAAAATGAAGCAGGGGCAGACTGTCACAGGCCTCAGTAGGAGGAGGCAAGAAGTATTATTAAAGAAAGCAAGTGCACCTGCTCCAAGCTCCAGCCTCTGAGAATTACTGGTTGTGCTGGTTCTGGCTGAGCTAGAGTTAATTTTCTTCACAGTAATTGGTGTGGGGCTTCGGATTTGTGCTGGAAACAGTGCTGGTAGTACAGGGATGTTTTCATTGTTGCTGAGCAGGGCTTGCACAGAGCCAAGGCCTTTTCTGCCTCTCAGCCCCATCAGGGGGGAGGCTGGGAGAGCATAGGAAGTTGGGAGGGACACAGTCAGGACAGCTGACCCCAGGTGCCCAGAGGGACATTCCTCACCGTGTGGCATCAGGCTCAGTTATAAAGCTGGGCAAGAAGGTGGAAGGGGGACATTTGGAGTGATGCCATTTGCCTTCCCCGGTCACTGTTAACGTGTGATGGAGCCTGGCTGAACACCTGCCTGCCCTTGGGAAGGGGGGAATCCATTTTGCTTTACCTATAAAACTGTCTTTACCTCAACCCATGAGTTTTCCCACTTCTACCATTCTGATTCTCTCTCCCATCCCACCGAGGATGGAGTGAGTGAGTTACATTTCATCTTTTCATCTATTTCCTATATAAAATAACATCACCAAAATAAAGCTTGGAACAGTGAGCCCTGGTCATTATTGACTATTGCGAAGTGCTGCTTTGTCAGGGAAATGGAGCTTGCTTAATTGAAAGTGAGCTGTTGAGAGTGGTTTTGGTTTTACCTGGCTTGTTAATGCACACCTGATGGCTTGGAACTGTAGGAGGAAAAGGAGGGATTCATGCCAGCACTGTACCTCTTAATGACTGAAAGTCCCCCTCTGGCTGCAGTTGTCAAAGGGACAAGTTGCAGACTCTGTCTCTGGGGATGTAGCTTGACTTTCCTGTAGTGCCACCTGATTCCTGTGAAGACTTAGATAAATGGCCAAGAGTGAATCACTGTGAATCACTGGGCTCTTGGGCTTCACCAGAGAGAGCCCCAGGAACTGGGACTTCACTGAGAGTGGAGTGGATGGGATATGAGGGTAGAAAAAGGACTTACAGCCTGAGGATACATTCTCATTCCTGGTCTGGAGGGTCAGGATGGGACACTGTGTGATGAGACTGCAGTACTATTTTGTTTTCAGTTTTGTGTCATTGAAGATTCAAACATATCAGCAAAATAATATATCAGAATATTAACTGAAGCAATAGGAAAATTCCTTCTAAGCTGAAACAATAAGTCAAAACTATTAAGTACTTAAGTTTCTTTCTTGAATTCTTCAGAGCTCACTTTACTTTGAGCTTTTGTAATTTATTTAAATGGTATGGCTGTGGATAAAGCTGCCTACTGCCTCCTTAACCTCTTGCTCCAGACCTAACTTCAGAGGGGCTATTCTGACCTCATACCTCCATATATTTGAGTTTGAATACAAAACAAACATGCTCAAAGGTCACACCTGTCCATGGCATAAACCAGGGCAATTCCTTTTGAAACTGATGCAAGTCATGTTTATGTATATCCAGAATTGACTAAGTCTTAAAAGGCCTCAAGTTTGATTTTTCTATTTCTGTGTTCTTCATTGAATGCCTAGAGCTGTTTGAATGCAAATAGCCATTGGAGCAGTTCAACCGTTAGAAAACAAAAGAGTTAAGAGTAAGGTCCTGTTCATTTGCCAAAGTACCAACTGAAAGATCCCTTCCAGTTTCCACTGCAATGTGATGGTGAGAGGCTTGACTAAAGCAGCACTGAGACATTACTAGATCTGTATTCCAAAGTCAATTCTGAGATCAGTTTTGCTTGTTAAATTTACAGTATTTTAATCCCTTCACTTAAATGCCAATTCTGTGGACATTAACTGTTTCACAGCGTGGAAGTCCTGTCTGTATTTATTGATGCAATGCCCCTGAGAGCAGGAGAGAAACAAAAGGGTGACCTTTGGTTTCAATTTAATGTTACCAGGACTGAAGTGACCTGGTGTCTCTCCTGTTGATTCAGAGCAGTGACACACCTCACTAATATATTGCAAACGCACACAAAAGTAACACAGGAGATGCTGTTGCTTGTGTTGTTACTCACTTCCTATTTCCAACTTAAGAATATATTAGTAAAGAGTGTTACACAAACTGTTGATGCTGTTTTAACAAGAAATGAAGTACAATGCATTGTAGGAGTATAGAGTGATACAATTTTCCTCTGTGGGTTGGAGAAAGTATTTTTCTTAGTGTTTGGATTACACAGACTACATATGATTAGGCTAGCTGTTGCTAATTGCTGGTGTTCTAACGCCCACCTTCTCCTCTTATATGGTTTTGTCATGGCTGGCATCATTATTTAGTCATTGCAGCAGTGGACAAAGAGTCAGAATTCCTGGCTCCTGAGAGTAATTTGGGTGATTTACTCAGGATTTGTGTCCTTGGATCAGTCAGAGCTCAGTCGCTTTGTGCCTCCATCCCTCCATCAAAAAGCAGAAGTAATCTGGAGGTTCATATACTTATGCCTAGGATTCTTTCCCACTCTGCATTTAAAGAAAACAAATGTAAACATTTTGTCCCATGTGAAAATCTGGTATTTGAAAATTTGTGTCTATCAGGAATTGGGCCAAGTTTTTCCCTCTTCACCATAAATCAATTAATGCAAAAGCAGCGCACATAGTAATATTGATATGCTTTCCTTTCTGTGGGTTGAAAAGTTACCATAAGTACTGATTAGGAATTGGAGGCCTCAGATATTTCTGTAGTCCTAAAGTGAATTGGCTGTATTATGTTTCCTGAACTTTTGATTTTTTGTTTGAATTCAGTTTGACTTGTCTCTACTTTTGACTTGCCTCTTTTGACTTGTCTCTGTCAAAAAGTCTGGTTTTGATTTGTCTCTGTGTCACCTGAGTAATTAGTGATTGTCATGCCAACCCACCGGGTCTCCCTAAATTGCCTAAGGCCAGGTGAGTTCCAGGGCACACTGTTGGTTTCTCTGCCTTGTGCCCATTCAGAATAAACGGGAGAATTCAGCTGTGATTGAACTGAAAAAGCACAAGGCAGTGGTACTGAAGTTCACAGGCATAAATTAACATTGATGTGGCTCAGAACCATTCCAGCTTGGCTCAAAAGCATGAAGTTTATTGGTGAGAAGGAGCAAAGGCCAGGGCCCTTGGCCTCAGGAGACTGAAGCAGTCCCTTCATCTACCACATTCATGATAATGATGTCAGGGAGAAATCCTTCAGGACAAATGGGAGAATGCAATATATACAAGCACACTGCTAATATGAGTTTTGAAACCTGGGTGGGGTGAAATGGTTGTGCCTTGTGAGGAAAAGAGTATTTTTTTCAGAAACACAGAATTTGAGAATTCTGTGATTCTGTCATGGGCCAAGTGGCTCATGATGACTGAAGATAGACTATATTTTTATCTGGAAAATGCCTTTCAAAAGCAAAGGCAATGACTTTAGCAAACTGCCCCCATCCCAAGGGGCATTTGTTCATCCATTTAGAGATGTTTAAATAGGTCTAATAAGAGTAAATTCAGTGAACCTTCATGCTGTCCAAATATTTTCCAACATGTCAATTGCAGAGACTTTTCAAAAAGCTTGCTTAGAGATACCAGAACTACAGAAACCAGCCTGGACCTTCTAGAAAACTAACATCTAAGGAAAATATGAACAAGGACATGATTAAAAAAAAAAACAAACATATTTTCTTGCAATACAAGGTTAGCTTTTGCCTGCCACTTCAACTTCTTTGCAGGAAAGCAAAGAATTGCAGCAGGAATGGCTGGGATTTCACTGGGATATTTAAAAATTGGTTCTCAGTTCCTACCTCCTGTCTGAGTGGACTGTAATTCTGTGTCCTAAGGCACTCTGAGCTCTCAGCTGCCCCTCCAGCGGGGTGTTCTAAACCTGGTTTGTTCTGCCTGCATCTAAATGTCACCTCTGCCTCTGAAAGCCACTTAGGGTACTTCAGGAAGGCTCTCAAGGCAGCTGTCACCTCCTGGGAGAAAACAACAGCTTTCAGTGAATGGCACTGAATGATTAGAAAAGACTCAGAAGGAGAGGGAGGGGAGGAAAGGCATTTGTCAATATTTTTTGTTGGTTTGGTTATTTGTTTTTGTTGTTGTTGTTGTTTTCCCCAGTGACATTAAAGTGCATGGTGGATTCCTGTGTTTGAATGCTGCTGTACTGGATCAGAGCAGAGTGTAAAGCTGCTATGTTTTATCCCTGGTACATTTATGAGCATGAGCAAGAGAGAGCCAGTGGGGGATTTTTGTATGGAGTTATTGATATGTGTGGCCAACGATGAGCAAATTACATCCAGATCAGAAATTTTGAGAAGCTCTTCAGTCATCAAGAAAAATTAGTGGTTTTTTTTTTTTTAATTTGCATAGGTAAACGTGGATGTTCTTGGGACCTGCTTTGTTATGGTCAGACTGTTTGATCTGGGTGCTTCCACCACATATTTTTGCAGAATTCCCCAATCTGTTGTGATTGGAGGAGTTGGAAATTTCTAGGGTGTTTAGAAACATGGCTGCTTCTTAATGCATGGGGTTTTTTTCACCCCAAATGCCTGGATGTTCTCTCTTTCATATTACTCTCTTGGTTTTGATGTAGGCTCTAAGCAAGGGTTGCTGCTGTGTGGGTCTACCAGTTTTGTCTTTCTGTTATACTGTACTTTTAAATAATCATCAGGAGTGCCTAGAACACAGGATGGGCACCTTTCCCATCTGGTTTTATAAGCATAAATAAATACTTATAGAAGAGACAGCTGTGGCAGTTCCCCCTCTTCTCTGACAGATCTCTCTTCAAAGCTGTGGATCAGAAGAGCAGTGCAAATATTCAGCAGCAGGGACCATGACTCTTGAGTACTGGCACAGAAGAATCACATGTGAACTTCTAAGCCTGCATAAGTAACCTTCCAAAATGCAGGTTGGAAACATAATAAACACACTTATCTTGCCAGCAGGGAAAGAAAGAGTCTCCTGTCACTCAGAGCAACTCTCAGAGGCATTGCAGTCATGTATGGAAGCTGAAGGAAGCCTGTGAGAGGCCCTCTGCCTTCAGAAATGTGACAGAAATTCAAGTCTGTTTTCACTGAGACACCAGAAATGACACTGCAAGAGACTCAAGAGATCCAAATTAAAATTCCATCTCTGACACAGACCTTTGGAGTGTATGAGCAAATTACCATGTCCCTCAGTTCCTTCTGGTAAGAATAAAGGATGATAATATTTTTTCTCTGTCTTATATGAGATCCACACTGAGGCCATTTCTCTCTAAATAGATGTATTGGAACCCAAGCCCTCTTGGGGCAGCTTAACAAGAAATACAGAAGTAAAAATAGGTGTAAGTAGGTAATTATTTCTAATAAGTAGGTAAATTATTTATAATTCCTTAAAATTAATGTGGGATGTGCTGGTTTTGCTTTTATACACTAAGTAAGTAAAATTTCTCTTTTTATGAAGACTGGTGAGCTTTTTTTGAACAGTATAAAACTTACTTGGGAAAAATGCAAGTAAAAGGTCTTGACTGGAGACAACTGTTTTCCTCATATAAAACCAATGACACAAGAGAGAATTTTATAACTGCATATGCTCACAAAACAGCTCAAAACCAGCTCATCCACTATCCTACCTCTAAGCCTTGTGGCAGATCAGTAAGGGAAATTGACAGAAATGCCTAAACCTTACTCTTGTGCTCTAAATGTTGTTGGTTTTGTTTTCAAATCTCATTTCAACCTGGTTGATGTAACAAGACATCAAAGGTTGATGTAACATGACATCTGCTGCCATCCTGAAACTACATTTCTGGTTGCTAAAATTAATTTTCTTTCCTTAAAGTTGGTTACTAAAACTAGTTACTAAAACTGTATTTTACAGCAGAGAATGTATCTCCTCCCTGCCCAGTACTCATCACTGACTTGGACTAAACAAACCAGATCCTTTGCTGTCTGGCTGTCCAACTGTAAAGAGCATTCCTTAAAAAACAGTAATCTGCTTATGCAGGATTTTGTAGCGACTTAAATAAATGTGTGGGGCGGTACAGAACAACAGATAAGCAGACTGATGTTTTAAGTGTGGAATCCCACGCTGAGTAAAGGGCTCTTTCCTATCCTGAACGACTGAGGAAAGGGGAGGGCAAAGGAAACTGCAGTAACTCCACAGCTCCATAGATGTCACCAGCTTTTCGCTCCAGCCTTCCCCAGACGTTTGGTTCGTACCTATCTCCCTCCAGCCATTTATTCTGTAGCCCCAGAGGGAGTGGTTTTTGGATGATGAAATACTGCAGAGTGCAAATTAAAAGCTGCCAGCAGTGAGCTGTGCCTGGACAGGAGATACAAGATGGAAAATGTAAACAGTAACACAGTACTTTTTCAATTACATCTTAAGCAAACATACTTACTTAACGGGAGTCTTACAACAGTGTGAACTTCTTTTTTAGATATTGAGAGCTAAATAATGATGGAATTTCCTGAGCTTTGTTTAAAATGATTTTTGAAGGTTATTTGCAGCATTTTGCCTCCTTCTGGAATTCTCACATAAAAATCCAAACCACGTAATTTCCGTTCACATAACACCCACAGCAGTCATGCACTGTTCTTTTGGGGCTGGGAACTTGTCTACAAAATGGCAAAGGCAGTTCCAAAAAGGAAAAAGTATAGTACAGAAGGAAAAAGACCCCATTAGATCCCCACAGAGAATAACTTAGGTGCCAATTTCAGATAAGGAGCCAAAGGTGTGAAGATAGGACTAGGCTGAAGGGAACAGCAAACAAGGAGAAGAATTTGCTTGTTGAAATGAGCTTTTTGGAGCATAAAGTAACCTTTTTAAATAACAACTCAATCTGTATGAGAGATTGATTTGTTAGTTAAAGAGCAGCACCCCAGAGATTTCAGATTTGAGTCCCAAGTGGAGCAGCTGCCACTGCACTGGAGAGGGTGGCTGTGCATTAGCTGTGCACTGTCCCACCACACACACCTTTGCTTGGTGCTCCTGGGGTCCGTTGATTCTGGTACTCAAAGCCCTACTTAGGGCTCTGAGCCCAGCTTATCTCTACTACACCAGTGGGGAAAAGCTGTAAGTGATTGCTGTTGTGTTCAAGGGAAGATGCAGATGGATGGGAGGGCAGGTTTGTGGTGCAGTATTTGGCTGGAGGCATGGCGAGGCAGGCATCCCAATGCAGCAATGCTTTCAGAGAAACTCCTTTAGTCCTGGTATGACAGGTATCTGCAAGGGGCTCTGCCAGCATGGCCAGAGCTTGCCCATGGCTCCTGGGGGCCAGCCCTGGACAAACAGACCGTGCTCCAAAATTGTACACTCACCAGCCCCAGCCAAGGATTCTGACACAGGCTTCACTCAGTCCCTCACCAGATTTATTTTCAAGACTGCCCCAGAGAGGGGTATTTTCCTGGCTTGAAGTTTAAGTCAGGCCCAGGAGGCAGGATGGAGAGATGAGAGAGTGAGGTTAGGAGCGGGGCAGGTCATGGCAGGGGGCAGTAGGGTCTGGGTGCTGGGATCCTTGGGCCAGAGGTCTGTCCAAGAGATCACACAGCTGGCTGCCCATAGTCACCCACCTAGGGGGGATGCACAGCAGGACAATGCTCTTCTCTTGGAATTTGAAGAAATTTCTCTGGATAGTGGGGAGAAACACTATAAACCAACACATGCTTTCTTCAGAATTTCCATTTTTTAAACTTGTATCTTAAAATATATTTAAAAGCTTTGTTAGCAAGTGATCCTCAAGAATTTGAAAATACGTATTAGCTCAGCTGGTAGTGATCTTGCAATGCTCCACTGTTAATAAGTAATCAGCATTTTTCATACAATGCCTTTCACCTTTGGATGGAGGTGCATCCCCTAATTTGATATACAAGGCTATACTTCAGTGTAAAATCACCACCAGTGCTATTGCTGTGAATTTACATTGGTTTAATAGCAAGTAGAATTTGTTCCTAAAAGAGAGGCAGTGAAAAATGAACATATACTATAATTTCTCAAGTGGTAGATTTTCATATTATTTATGTTCATTCAGGATTTGAATCTCTGAGATTGGATTAATTTCAGATCTCCTACCACCTGACCCAAAACAAAACCCAAGCAGCTGTGTTTGTTACTGCTTAGTAATATATTTTTCCAGGAAAACACAGCTTAATCTGGGCTCTGCTGAAATAGCTGTCTGTTGTTTGTGCTTTACAAAGCACACCAATAACTGAAAAGAGAATGAGTATCTGCCTACCCCAGAATATGTACCTTTTAACTTTGCTACAGTGAAACAGTGTGTCAAAAATGGGTGTGGACCAAATTTTTAAAATCCTGTTCGATGGAAAGAAAGGAGATGGTAAAACTAGAAGAGTACTATGAGGAAGAACTTAGTTTAGTTTATTGTTTGAAGCAGAAAAAACCACACTGTTCAAGAAAAGGGGCAATGACCCAAGAGACTGTGAATGTGCAGGCAGGAGTAGAAATTCTGAGAGCAGAAGAGTGCTCTTTCTGCAGCACTATATAAAATAGGGACCAAAAGTAGGCTCATTCACCATAATGACCACAGCACATGATTTAATCCCCGAATGACATTGATTATAGATCTTTGTCTGATCCCAAAATTTGAAAAAAAAAAAAGCACTTGGGACCCAGAGCTGTGGTTTCGGAAGGAGTCAGCTTTTTCTGAACATCAGTACTGACAGGCTGGGTCCTGTGGGGGCAGAGAGAAACGTTTTGGCCTGCTCTAGTGCAGCCAGACCTTTGGGGATTCGGGCTTCTCTGCCTGGGAGCAGTAAAGAAGTTGTCTTTTATGCTGCATCCTAAAGGTGGAAGGCAGCTGAGCTCCCAAAAGGCTTCAGGTGTTTTATATGAGGGGCAGAATGTCATGGTGCCAGGAAATGGAGCTTGTGGATGAGCAGACACAAAGTGCTGTGCTCTCCTGCATGCAGTTCAGTAAGGTGTCTTGGGGCTGCTCTGGATCATTCCTTCCTGAACTTCCTTTTCTATGTGCAGTGGTGCTTAGAGATGGAGATGGGCACGTATGAACGGGAAATTCACAAATATTCACATCTGTCTATATATTTAAATGACAGAAGAAAACAAGCTTTTCATCTCGTTTTTTTCAAGAAACAGAGTTCTGGTCTATTCTTTTCATGAAACTTCCTAATGAGAAGACAATAAGATTGTTACATACTTTTGTAATGAATAGATTTTGTGGTTGCAAAAGGAAGAATTATTTCAATTTGTTATGCCAGTTGTGAATTATAATGCAGTTTTAATTGAAGAAAAGGGAAATCCACAGGAATATCCACTGCATTAATCAAGATGAGATGCCTTGCAATGAATACTAAATGAATAATAATGAAACTCCAAGAATAAAATGTCACAGTTTAGAGATATTATATCTTACCTCTTCCATACACCAGCATGTCAGGATTAATTGAACCAGTGCAAAATGTTATAGCTGGTGGCAAGTTCGTTGTTGCTAAAAGGAAATGAAAGTGTAGGCACAATTTAGCTCATTTATCAAAAGCAGAACTTTTTACAAAACTCAGCTGATGAAGTTTCCTGAATCCGTTTTTCCAGCCAATTACAGAAACATGGACCCATCTTTGTTGGATATTTTTGTATCACAATTTGTTAAAAGGAAATACATGTGAGGACACATAGACAACATTTTCAAACTGTATTAGTTGTTTGGAGAGAATTATATGTCTTTTTGATATGGAATGGTTTTTAACTACCTCAAAGGCTTTGCCTTTTGGAAGAGCTGATGTGCTCAAATATCAAATGGATCTTTGATATTGCTGTTATATATTTTGAACTTTCAAAATTGTACTTTATTGCAGAGAGGGGCAAATTCTACCTCAACAACTTCTGTCCATTACCCAAAAGTCTGGAGTCTTAAGTAGGATTAACCAGCAGAAATGCAATAGTAAAACTGAAGAGTTGGGGTCACTGATTTTGCCTGTAAATTAAGTTTTCTCCTGCTTATCCAAAATCACAACACAGAACAAAGGTGCTCATTCCAAAAAACAGGAGGATAGTTCACTTCTGTTATAACCAGTTTAGCTGAGCTAATGTGAATATCAAATTATATGATTATACCAGTAGATGAGTTATGAAAAAATGAATTTTGAATCCTGCATTGTGAGTACACCAGAAGCTTGGTCCATGCATCCTCTTGGGAAACAGTGCAGGGCCCAGTTCTCCTCCTATATACTCTGGACTGCTACAGATTAATACAATTCAGATTGAATAGTATGTTCTCTAATCACAGACCTTAGACTGCTGTCCTCACAATGAGCTTTGTATGTCTCCCTAAAACACAGCCTGCACAAAGCTGGCATCCAGTTTGGGCTTAGAAACAGAAATCCAGTTTGGGCTGAGAATTTGCTGCTTCCCCTGCTGGTCTGTTCCAATGGTTAGTCACTCTCACTCTTAAAAATGTGTTACTTATTTCCCATCTGGCATCCAGATATGGGAATGTATGTTAGAATAGCTCTGCTGACTTTAATCTGCTACTCCTGATGAGAGGAGAAACAGGCTTGAGGTCTGTTTGCTCCCGACCCTGACTTGGAGAGCCCATCAGTGCTGCAGGTCTGAGTGCTTGGTGCCAGCTATTCCAGCCAGCAAGCTGGGAAAGTTCCTTACTGTCTTATTACTTTCTTCTGCTTGTTCCACTAAGTGAGCATTTGTTCACTGAGTCAGCCCTTACATGACTGTTCTGCCCACTCCTTTTCCCCCCTTTCTCCCACAGTGGGGAATTGTTGCAAAGTGCAGTGGTGCACAGTGCCTGCCATTTCCACGAGCAGGGCAGGAGTTCATTCTGCCCATGCACGAGTTATTCTGACTCTTTGAAACACACATGTGCGTGTGCACACAAAACCACGAGCAAACCCACTCAGAGTCTGTCTCAGAAATTCCTGCTGAAAGCTGTCAGTTATCCCACACCGATGTGAGCTCCCTTTTGGTCTTTTAAAGGTCAAACCTATCCTGTTGCAGAGGATCAGAAGGTCAGTGCATGACAAACCAGGCAGTTGCTAGAGAGTGATAAAATTTTCGGGTTTGGATCAATAATGGTCTATGACAGCGTCTAGGTAACAATTTTAACACTTCTGCTACAACATGATTTTGTAACGTCGCAGCTAATCTTGTAATTATATCGCCCTCTGGTGCCTGCTGCATCGTATACCAAGCTGCAGGAAACGCAGCGTTACTATGACAATTTCGGTGGCGGATGCTGTGGGCTCCATGTAAAATGTTTGGCTCAAAGCGCTTCTTGTGAGGTGGGCAGGGTGGACACAGCTGGTACCAAAATGCTGGGTGTGTGGTGATTTTGGAATGTGGTGGTTGCCACCATAGTGCCGATTGTGAAGCCAGTGTAACCCTGTAGTTTACTGCAGGGTGTGTCTGCTGGGGGACACTGAGGTGGTGGCTGTGTCCCCTGTTAGCACCGTGCAATACAAGGGTGCTGCAGGTCAGTGCTCTGGCAACACCTTTTCACCTCCTCATCCCAGTGTCCAAGAAAACGACTCTTTTTTTTGAACACTCTTCAAATGCAGAAGAGTTCATTTCCATTTCTATGGCTTTGGTGTTGGAGGGACATCGAATCACTTATCAAGAGCCAGTTTCTGCTTCACTTAGAGTGAGGAGTCTCACAAGGTTCCAGAGCTAGGATTTACCCTTTGCTGTATTGCACACATAATGAGGGCTGCAGGAGATAGACCAGGCAGATGACACCTAGAGGTCCGATTATTATTTTATAATTTTAGTTTGTGGTTTAGGATCACCTCCTTGTAGGTTCAGTCCAGAGAAGATTCCATTTCTGTACCCAAATATATTGTGAATCCTTCATTCACTCCAACTTGGCTGAAGACGTCTGTGCTGCTGTGACAAGCAATTCTGCTCCTTCTGAGTCAAGTGAGTCCTGGAATGGCCTCTTCCTCACATCCTCTCTGCACATTGTCTTGGAGGGAGTACTTTTGGACAGCACTGGGACACCATCCCATGCTGTGCTGAGCTACAGAGTTTCACAATTGCCTCACTGTGCAGAAGGGAATCGGGAACTTGGCCACGACCATTTCCTAAGCTCCTTATATTGTGCTGTGATTTGCAAGAGCTTTTGTGTCCTAGGCCAAGCAGAGGTGCCAGCTCACCCTTCCACCCTAAAATGCAGGCTTCAGGCAGGAGAAATATTCCCCTGTGTGCTGTTGCATGAGGCCATGTGATGTCATGAGAAGGGTGAGCAGGGCAGTGGGGTGGGCTGTCTGTGAGCAGCAGGGAAAGGTGCAGCAGCCAGGAAGCCTGGAAGATCAAAAAGTCCTGGAGTTCTGTGACTTTTTCTAGTGGATTTTTCTCTGCCAGGGAAGAATGGGTCAAATCAAGATACAGAAGGAAGAAGGTTGAACAGAGCAGCAGGGGCTAGTGGAGAGAGATTAAGTCAGGGCAGATGGCAAGTTCAGGGGTCACCTCAGAGAGGATCTGCTCTGAAAACAGTGTTGGTTCTTCACACCCTTCACATCCTCCATTCCCCTTTCTGTCACAGAGTATGAGGAAGGGGAGTAGCACAATCTGCCTCTAACAAGACTTTCCCAGAATCTCTGTTGCCCGGCTATCATACCAACCATGGTCTGTCCATGGATGCAGGCAGACCTTACTTCCAGATGCTGACTGCCATGTTCCTAACTATTTCTCTTCTCTTCTCTTCTCTTCTCTTC
>VYZP01013112.1:3832-47094 GCA_013400635.1 Hypocryptadius cinnamomeus
AGCGCAAATGCTTTATGAATATTTATTAGGGCATTGTTCAAGCTTGCCCAGCCATATTCCTACACTTCCTTATTTGTAGGCTATAGGAAAAGATGACAAAAATATCTTTCTCAATACATCTCTTCAATAGTGGAGTTATCTCAACTCAAGTTGATGAATGTTTAGTTTTCAGCTCTTCGGGAGAAGCGTTGCTTTTCCCAGATTAGAGTTCACAGTAGTTCATTGTTTTTTAAAATAAATGAATGCTAATTAATCTTGCTAACATCAGAACCTAAAGTATTTCATTCCCCTCAGAGGTTTTAAAATAGGCTTTTAAATGTATTTTGTTCAATGGATGATTTTACAGGGAGAGGATTTGATTTGTTGAATGTCAAGCAGTGTTATTTGTGGGACTGTTTTCATTAATGGCAGTGTGAATAACAGCTTTCCTGAATTTATTCCTGTGTTTGCCTTTGCTGAACCAGAATTTAATAAGCTCACTGTGT
Organism: Hypocryptadius cinnamomeus; assembly: GCA_013400635.1. NCBI lineage: Eukaryota > Metazoa > Chordata > Aves > Passeriformes > Zosteropidae > Hypocryptadius > Hypocryptadius cinnamomeus. The sequence goes on from VYZP01013112.1 coordinate 4,318, forward strand.
GGAAAACTGTTGTCAGTCTCATTTTTGGGCTTTGTTAAGGAGCCTGTGCTTATGAAAATAAACCTTCTGTTAGTCAATGAGGAACATTTGGGAAATGAAGGAGAATGCAGCAATTTTCATCTGTTCTTTTAACTATGAGCTAAATTATAAAGTAGAATAGCTCTGAAAAAGCTTTTAAGTTATACCTTTTAGAAGGACTACTGCTGCCTCCATCTTCTCTTACCTTTACTCCAGTGAGTCTGTGTATTTTGCTGTTTAATGTAAAGTGCAATATATGATGGATTGTTTTTCTTTACCCCTCCCTTTCCTGCTGTGAAAGGATGGTTTGGTTTTGGTTTTCTTTTGCTTTGTTCTTTAAACTTTGATCTTTAGAATTTAAATTCTGCCTTATGTTTTAAAAATAATGCTACATGAAGGTGGAAATTCAGTGCTAAACTGATATCCCATAGTTTATATCAGTAAGAAATAGAACTGTAATTGCAGGCATCAAGTGGTCATTGCCATTGCAGAGGAGGAAGAGCTGGCACAGCCTTTGCTGAGAAGCTCCCACAGCTTCTGGCAAAAGGCTTTTCCAGAGGTAGGGAGTGTTTGTGCTGTGGCTCAGATCACTCAGCTGTTCCTTCTCAGTGATTAACTGAGCTCAGGCACTGCTGAGGAAGTTGATTGAGAACTGCAGAACGTACCTTGTTTGACCTTTGTGTTCCTGTGGATGAGAGGCAGGCTCCAGGAGAGAGCTGCAGTTACACAGCTGAAGTTGTGCAGAGCACGATAAACAAAGCCATCTTGTTCTGTTCCTTCCCTTCAAATAGTACCTTTCCTTTAGAGAAATCAGCTACATCTCAAGTATAGATTAGAATATCTGCTGCAAAATTTGATAACTGCTAAAATCAGTAGTTCCTGCCAGCTCCCCCAAAACAGAGATGAAAATCCACAAACTGAATTTCTCACTCAGTTCTGAACTCAGCCCTTTTTTTGTTTGGTTGGGTTTTTTTAAAGAAAAGGGGCTCGTTTGACATGATTACTGACACACCTATGAAGATCAGCCTTTGCCAGGTTCTGCCCATGCACTCTGACATATGGCATGTATTTTTGTGCCTGCTCATGAGAATGAAGCTCTGTGCAAAGCCCAGGCAAATCTGCCTTTGGTTCATGGAGCTGCCCTTGGTGTCAGGACAGCAGCTGTGCAGTGGGACCAGCAAAAGGCATTTTTGAAATACTTTCCTGGAGAGCCTCAGCCCAGTGAAAAGGGAGTTTGCTTCAGCTGTTTTGTACATGCTTAATGGCAGGAATGCTGGAGGAAATGCTGTGTGACCAGGCAGGTAGTAGCTTGAGAGCAGAGAATTGTTCTCTTATTTACATCTAATATGGTTGCACGTCCTTGGGTGCTCACACCTGGCTGCTCCAATACCCAAGTAGGTCCCTACTTATACCTATACTGCTTAACAGCCTTTTTAGGGTCAGGCCACATTGGTTAATGCAATGCAAAATTACAGCCTTCTTGGTTTAAAACAATAATGATAATATTAATATTTTTTTAAAGTATTTGCTTATTAAGGAATATATTCTTTAAAGTCTGTACTTTTCTTCCTCCCCTTAAAGCAAAAAAATGTTAGCCCATATCATCATATGCCATAAACTTCAGCAAAATTTCTAGTTTTCACCAAACATGCATCAGTTATTTTCTCTTTTCCTACTTCTGAGGGAAGATATTTATTCTAGCTGTGCTCTTGTATAATTACATTTTCCTGGTATTCACTGGGTAACAACAGCTGCCAATGTTCCGATCACTTCTAGTCATAAAATGTTCCACATGAGTTAATTTCTGTAGTTAACTTACACGGTGATTTTGAAGTAATTCAAGACCTTACACTGTTTGCTGGTTTTATTTTCATTGACTTTAGAAATTGTCTTGTCATCTCTACTCTTGGTTGAATTGAAGAACAGTACATTAAGGGAACATAATCATAAGAGGTTAAAGAAAGCCCCAATCCTCCACTCGCCTGAGCCTTCTGTGTTTCTCTCCCCACATTTTTGTACTACTTGGAAAAGAGCTGTGACTGATACTAAGCTTTTTATGATTAGTGGCATTCTCAAGTACTCATTGCTGCACGGATTGTATTTTGTATTGTATTTGCCTTCCAGTAAAATGCAGTATTTCTAATGATTTGATAATTTATTACATTGGGGAAATGAGGTGAAACTTTGCTATAACAAGTTAATTAACATGCAGAAAGGAAAGGTCACATTTCTTTTTTGGATGCTGAAGTTTTTAATTTTGTAAGTAAACTTACAATGCAGTGGATGATTCTAGATGGTTTTAAGAATACTTTCAGTTCAAGGAGTATATTCTAAACAAGATTTCCACAGTATTAAAACCCAAAGGAACCCTAAAAAACATCAGGAGCTGCGAGAGAGAAATGGGAGAGAAAATGTTTGCAGAAGGTGTCATGAAAGCAGGAGCTGGTTGGTGCATGAGTTAAGCAGAAATGCAGTGTTAAGTTGCCACCCAGAAGAAAGGGCACATAAATGGCAATGTTTATGTGCCCAGAGAAGTGTAGATGCAGTATTAGGAGATAATGGTGTCTAGCTCCACAGGTTGGATTTATCTTGCCTGGCTTTGGCTGCCTGAAGCAAGTCATCTGTTTAAGCTGTTGTTTTGCTTGTGAAGTCACAGGAGAGAAGGTGGCATCTTTGGGGGAATGATTCATGTGCCTTGTCTCAGACAGATACCCGAGGATGTGGTGACGTGTCCCTGGGAGGTGTGACACCGTGCATTGATTAGCAGCCAGACAGAGAGCTCAGCTGGGCCACAGAGCTGGGCTGGGGGGACGTTCCAGCTGCATTAGAGTCCTCTTCCACCTCTCAGTTTCTCTGTGCACGTAGCTCTGCAGTTAAGGGGATTTGTGGTTCTTCGTTTTTACAGTTACCACACGTGCTGTTGTCCAGGATTTACACAGAATCATTTTTCCCTTGTGGTGTTGTTTTAGTTCAAGTAGTTGCTTTTACCATTGTCAAGTGCACTAAAAAAAATTACTTATCTTGAGGTGATGCAGTGTGGGATCTGTTACTGGATTTTGTTCATTGTTATATAAATTAACACCTTGTGGCTTATAAATTAATAAATGGGAATAGTTGGAATTCATTTTAATTCTAGAATAGCTGGACAAGTCTTTATTTGATTTGTTTTTTTTTCCAGACAAGCAGATAAAACTTTAACTGCAAACCACACTAACACAGCTTTGTTCCCCAGTGACAGTGTCTGCAAAAATACCCATTTGGTCTTTATCTTCAAACATCAAAATATCATCTGAGACTATTCACTTGTCTATGGCCTACATAAACACTGTAACAATGAAGGGGAGAGAGGTCTCTGTCATGTTCCTAATGGATTAAGAATTTGATCTCAGTTTTCTGATGAGAAAGGTCGTGATTACTCAGATTGAACAGAAAGTCATTCTAAAGGTTACAGAATGAGAACCAAGTCTCAGCAATGACACAATAGTCTCTTTGGCCTTTATATAGTTTGTAATCAGGCACTGCTTATTGACCTTTGCAGATTAAATTTTATTTTAAGTCTCAAAAATTAATACCTTCTTTTATTATATAAAACTGTCGTAAATAGAAGATGGCACGAGTGTTAAGCCTCTCACACAGTGCTGATGCTGAAGCTTTCTTTTCCCTCCATCCTGCTGCTCTGCAGGCAGCTGCCGGCTTATTGTGGTGGCTCTGCTGAAGCCTTTCAGCCTCAGCTGGGTGGGAGCAGTCTGCCCTGCTCCACTCGTTGAGTGCTTCTCTGTGTTCAGAGCTCACAGCCCCTCTTCCCTCATCTCTATCCCATCTTCCTCACCCTCCTGCAGCTTGCTCGGCCCCATCCCTTGTTTTTGGAGTGCCACACTGGCACGGGAACAGAGAATTGAAGCTGTGTGTTTTCATCTCCTCCATGGGTGCTGCTGGAGCTGCAGTGGGTGTCCCCCCAAGCCACCCTTTCTCCAAGGCAGACGAGCCCTGCTCCACAGGGGAAGCGCTGTCATCCCTGCCAGGCTCATGGATTGTGCTGGGCTTGCTGCAGCTGCTCCAAGCCTTCCTGACTGCTGTCCCAGGTGTGGCCTCACAAGCACTGAGCAGGAGGAGGTGAAACCCCTGCCCTGCCCTTTGGCTGAGGCCAGGCTGCTGCTGCTGCTCCCTCCTGCCAGAGCACGCTGCTGGCTCGTGCTCTGCTCGCTGTTTGCTGCCAGGAAGGACCCTTGGTCTTTTCTGGGAACTGCTGAGCCCTACCACCTCGTTGTTTACCCACCTAATTGGCCACTTCTCCAGATGTAACACCCCAGCTGGATAGAAGGAGTGGGCCAGCCTGTTCATTAGCTAATAAACTCTGATTTGTTTTCCCATATTAGCATTAGCCCTGTGCACGCCCTGGTGTCTGACAGTGAAACGTCATTCCTGTTGTTCATCACTGTGTGGTGAATGGCTGCAGTAATACCCAGGTACAGGTGATTTGCTGATACTCTCACAGCCTCCTGACTCCCATGAGAATATGGTACAGGTGTTTATGGTCTTTCCATGCTATATCCACAGCCTGCTGTAGACACAGGATTTTCCCTTGCTCCTCTGGCAAGAACAGATGAAAACTTTGCTTCGCAGCAAGAAGCTTTGTCTCAGTGTACGTTGATCATCACATTCCTGTGAGCAAAGTGAAATCAATAAGAATCCTCAATAATTTTGGTAAATCTCACTGGTTTCTTGGAAGCAATTTAAAAACTAACTGATTTTTCAGTCTTTAGTATTTGAGATTTGAAGTGGAAAAGCAGTTATTTGCATATTGAGAGGGTGCAGCATTTAACTATAAATGGAAAGGAATGAATTGCTGATGATCACTGCTAGCATTTTCAGTTGTATTTTTGTGTTGAAGGCAGACTATGCTCATAACAGAAAAGCTGAACTCAAAGCACTTTGCTTTCTCTTGAAATACAATGCTGAATAATAATATTGGGGGTTTTTTGTCTAACTTTCTCATTTGGTTTTCTGAAACTTAGAGACTGTCAGAACTGGGAGAATTTATTAAATAGAGCATTCTATGCTGAGGATTTTAGTGCACTGCTGCATGTCCATATTGGTATCATCTAGGAGGGAATATATAGATGAGATTGTAAAGTGCAATAATTGCAGTAGCTCAGAATAAAGCCATTATTTTGTTAAATCAGAGTAAGTAATGGCTGTATGATTTTCATGTGAAAATCAAGATTAGAGGTAATATGGGGGCAGCTCCACCTCCTTCCCATCTATCACCAGAAGCCTTTTTTGGAGGGGAGGGATGGCAATCCCCAAACAGAAGCGCTTTTTCTAGAACCACTTGCTCCTTTTGCAGAGAACTGGCTTCTCTGTTATTTTATTGCTGTTACCCTCTTTCATTTACAGGTGAAAATATTTTGAGCCCTCTGCTTGTATCTGTTTTTAGGCAAGGGATTTTTCAGAAGTATTGAAAGCGCCTTAAAATTTTGTCCAGTGCTTAACAGAAGAATATTCCTGTTAGATTTACTGGAGCATTTAGATATGAGCACTTAACCTGTGTGGGCAAGTCAGAGGTTCCTTGGTCACAGAGCCTGAGATAATTTGGATAATTTGCACAACAGTTGCATGTTTGTGTGCCCTCACATACATAGTCTGGTATTTAATGGGATTGCCTGCTAAGGGCTGCAAGTTACAGGAGTTATGGATGAGAGTTGTAATAGTGTCTCAGAGCTGAGGAAGTGGAGGTCCTTTGTGAGCAGTAATTAATTAAAGCTCAAACCAGTCCCATGAGATGGCACTATCCCCTGTTTTACAGACGGTGGAACACAGAGGATAAGTGTATTGTTCAAGGGTGGGTAGCCAGGCCTTGTCAGATCAGAGATTAAACCCCAGACCTCCTTTTTATAGGGCCATGTTCTAATCCACTTTGTGTTTCCAGTGCTTTGAAATTTGCTGGTACTTATTCTGTAAAGCAACTTTTTCATCTCATTTGATCCTTGCTGTATGAGATGATCCTTGAGAAAAAGCAGGGCATTCCATCGATCTGCTTTTGTTGCAAGTCTCCAAAAGGGATTAGGTTACAATTCCTGTCTCTTTAGTACTGTCCAGACTAACTCAAAATGTAAGCACATCCTTTTCTCTCAGATCACAGTATTTTATGCTGCTGCTTTGCCTGTAAGAACTAGAACAAGATTATAATGCCACCTTTTCTTCTTAGCATGGCCATTAGGGGTGGGGTGGGAGTGGGTGTTCTGCTGCTCATATAGAGACAGCATCAGTGGGGAAAGATGGGAGAAGAAAGACCTTTGAGCAGTTCAAGTGTCATTTTAAGAAATGTTGCTACTTAAAACTTCTGCTCGTGGTTGTATAAAGAGTTCCTCCTGTTGGAGGTTGAATGATGTCAAAGACTTTATCTGTGTTTTGGCATGTGGTATCACACAGCAGCTGAGGCTCTTTGCTCTGTGGGATTGTTCCAAGTGAAGAGGGAGCACATGTTCCAGCAGGAATTTCAGCTCTGGCGTGTGTTTCCTCTGGAGGTGATGAGGATGTCATGTTGTGTCCGGAAGGCAATCTGGAATGCTGCCCTCATTGAATTTCTTTGCAAGTCCCGGTGAATGAAATCATCTGCTCTCTGTCAAAGGGTCTGAGGGGAAGGAAGAAAGTGGTGTTTTTGTTGGTTTTTNTCATGTAATTCCAATTCTCATTCCTCTCCCCTGAACTTTTTTTTTTTTTTTTTTTTTTTTTTTGAGTAACAAAGTGCTGTGTAGTAAACTCATTGACAAAATCCTTGTTTGGCTTTGTACTTGTTTTAAAAGCCTTCCTAAAAACCTGATCTCTGAAGTAGTCAGCAATAAGTTAAAGTATATTAAAGTACACTTCTGTGTAAAACTCTTCTAACTTAACTGAGTTTGCTGACAACTCTTAGTCTAGTGCATCCACGAAACCAAAATAGCATCACTCCTGAGAATTCCACTGAATGAGATAAGCCAATAGGATCATCTGTGTTTTGCTCTTTTTGGGAAATAAAAATATTTGACAGATTTCCTTAAGCATTTGTCTTTGGTTGTTAGGAAACAACCTGAGGACTAGTGAAGCTAGTAGTTTCTGTTTTAGTGTAATTTATTGCGTTTTATTTTACTTTTATGTACATCCGTTTTTGCAGAGTGTCTCAGTTGGGTGGACTGGAAAACAGCTGTGGTGATAGACTTGAGAAAACCTTTCATTCCAACCCCCCTATGCAGGGTTTGAGGTGCCAAACAGACAGGCACAAGATGCAGAGTCCTCACCCAGAAATATGTGAAACTACAGCTCAGCACAACTCCTTTTCCTTTCAGAAAAAAAGGTGGGGTGATAATATCAGTCTGATGATGACAGCTCAAAAACTGAATCACTGAAGAGAATGGGGGTCAGGCAAAATTTAATGTAATGAAATGCATGTTTCCCATAAAATCTCAGTTTTGAGTGGAAAACTTTAAACCAGCCCTGTTAATAATCCGTGTCAAAGTTAGAAAAGATTGAGTAAGGAAACTATGCAAAGAGAAAGTGAATTTAGCTCCGTTAGTGCTTGCTGCTGGTTTTCAGCAATTTATTAGCTTTTGAAGGTAATATGATCAATATTGTTGTTTTGAGGAGTGAAGAGTGAAAAAGATGAGTGGCAGAGAAGGACAGAAAGTGCATCGGAGTGTGTAATAACAAAATGCTAATGGGGTAACATGGACACACAATAAGAGATCAAGGACTTTCCTGAAAGGTGTGACAGCTTGCTGGTAGAAACAGGGATTTAACCTGGATTGCTTGCTCTGCCATGCAAAGTGAAGGTAGGAAGGGTTTGGCAGGGCATTTCCCATGTGGTTGGAGTTGTAAGGGAAGGCTCATATTCACCCTTGGTAGTGTTGCCCCAGGCCTTGTCCTTGTTGTGATGCTTCTCCTGTCAGGTAGGTCTTCCCCCCTGCTAGGCAGGGTGTGAAGCTGGGACAGTAGGAGGTTTTGTGTCTGGGCCCTGTGCTCTGGAATGACTCTGCTCAGCTGCACACTGCCGTGCTCCAGTGAATCATGTCCCTCTCTTCCGAGATGACAGCTTGCTTTACAGAGCAGGTTTCTATTTCAGAGAAGAGGTGAGTGGAGGCGAGGGAATGAACAGCTCTGCTGCTGGGATCCTAATGGTCCTGACTGTGCCTGTTGCTTACCCTTGCTGATTTTGGAAACTGGCTCTTCCACCCTTCCTCTCTGCATGTGCATCACCTGACTCCTGAAACCAGTCATGTCTCCCCTACTTTCTTTAACTTTCATTTTTGCACCATGTTCCCATAGCTAGACGTTCTTTATCTTTCCCACCCTCCATGAGCTCCACCCTGAGGTCTACCCTTGTCTTTGTGCTCCCTGCCTCCTTCACCTCCATACACACACCTTTCCCTGTGTACCCTAGGAGCTTTTACCCTTCACCTCCAGTTTCCTGCTCCACAGCCACACACTGCCACAGCCCTGAGCAGAGAGCCTGGCTGCTGCCTCTGGCAGGCACAGTGCCTGCAGCAGGGGGAAACCAAGCGGCTTCAGAGGGCTGAGGTGCCAACTTCCATTTTCACATGAGGCTGCAGCAGCAGCTCTAGACCTTGGCTTAGGTCTCGGATCTCGCAGGGGGCAAGATGGTCTTTGTCATTCCCTATTACATTTTGTGTATGGAAAAGTCAGGAACAGCCTTCACACTCTAAGAAGGCTTACCTACCAGATTTTACCACAGCTTTGTTTGATAATGATGAAAATTACCTTTTCTTAAATGAGCACTGGAAGTATCAGATTGCAAACTGGTTTAAATGCTTTCTCTTCATCTTTTTTTTTTCTTTTTATTTTTCCTCTCATGTGAATGGGTTTGGTTTTCATGGAGGGGTAAAATTCTTGACGTGTTTAAAGTCATTGATGCAAGGACTGTCATACTGGCCAGACCCAGGGGATGGGCAACACTTTGCTCCCCTGAGCTGCTGCTGAATACTCAGAGGCACACTAGGATTCCTTGTGGTGTTACACACACAATTCATGCTCTGTAGGAGTTAACTGCTTGTACTGATTCCTCACACAAGAGATTTTAACTTAACTGGCTTTTGCTTGATTGCCTGTTAAACAAATTTGTTACTTAAAAAAATTAATTAATACTACTTTATTCCCTGATACTACACGAGAATAAAGCCCAAGCATTGTTTTTTCTTGTATTTTCTTGTATAATTCTGGTGCCAAGCTGAAATGACTTGGCACCAGAATTATAATTCTTCTATGTCTTGGGCTTTAGAAGTTGAGACATGAGATTTGTCAGAATTTCTTAATTCTTGGCTCTTCTCTCATAAGTAATTGCTGAGACTTTGGGAAGCTTCCTGGTCCCTAGTCAAACGAGTCCCATATTTTCAGGATCATTACGTATCTAACAGTTCTCACTACAGACAATCAAATTATTGAATGGTGTTGCAATCATTTTAACAATTGAGTCACGTAGTTGCTAGAATTTCACAATAGGTATTTAGTTCTCAAACCATTAACAGGCAATGCCTGGAAATGAAACCAGCCTTCCCTTTTTTGTTGTGGAGAATACTTTTTGAAATGAGTATATTTAAAGCTTTCTGCTTTTTTAGTTTAAATGTTAACTTGAATATGTTATGAAAGGTGAATAGAATTATCTGTTGCTACTTTGCCTTCTAAGGCCAGTGGCATCTTTGTGCTTTTGCACTTCACTGCTAGAATTCATTCTTGTGAAAGAAAATGAGTATGAGCAGTATGTTAGGAGTGGTGATAACTTGCATGTGGCAGAAGGAGTAACCTGAGCACAGACAAGCCACTGGATCTGCTGCCCAACATCACTCAGGATGTTCATAACTCTTTGAGAGATACAAGTCCAATGTACAGCCTGAATTGGATACGAAGACCTGAGACAAAACCCTGTTATTGCAGTGATGAAGAGAAACCATGAAGCTTGAAATCTCCTGTAAAAACAACAACAAAACTCCCAAGCCCCCAGACTCTTCACTTATCTCAGGTTCTGTTTTGCCAGTGCAGTTTTCCCTTGGACTCTTCAATGGAGCAGGAACAGAAGTTCTTCTCAAGGTGTTGCTTTTCCAGCTGTTACTGGCACCCTGTTCTGCTAAAATGTGTGTGTCAAGTTTGTGAAAGATGAGTTGTTAGTTAACATGAGGCTTTCTGGTTTTTCCCATTAGTGAAGGGTAGTATATTTGGATCTCTTTATATGGAAATGAATCCATGTTCTATTTACAGCCATCTACTAAAGACTCATCTTATGAAGAGAAAATTTGGTACTGGGTAGCCAGAAAGATTTAATTAAAAGACATGATATAAAATTAATGCAGCCATCTTCAGCTTCCTTGCAATCTGAATAGCTGTAAACAAGGGTCTCTGCCTGGCTGTGCCAGTGGGCTCAGGGAATTAGTGTGTTCTGTATGTTTTCCAAGCATTGACTGAGTTTTGAATTATGTGTCCAGATAGTCTCATGAGAGCTGTTCCCATGCCTGAGGGCTAGAAGACTGGAATTCTTTTTTTCCTCCAATTTGCAGTGCCCTCTGGGGCCAACACACACTCACATATTCTTAGCACTGTGATTGTTTTTCAGTGGTGCCTATCTCTGAGCACAACAGTAAATTGAGACATCCCTAATTAATTTCAAGGGATGTATAATCTGGAATGCAGCTTATTTTGGGGGGCTGGCAGTGGCCCTTTCTCTGTAATAGCAGAGGGATGGTGGTGTCTCAACTGCAGATTTCTTGCTCTTGGTATGTGAAAGTACTGGGGTGACCTTGGTTTTATTTGGTTTAGGTTGGAACCAGGGCTTTGCTTTCTCCTCAGGGTTTTCATCTCAATGGGGCCTGTGTGAGAAACATTTTAACTCAGCTTTTATTATGTACCAAAGGGACTGCTTTAACCTTTTATCAGTAGAAGTACTGCACATCAGGCTTATTGAAGGCCTGTATTCAAAGTTTGTTTTCATTCAAGGTTTGTTTCTTCTTTTTTTCTGGTAGTGCTGACTACACCCACATTTACACCTTTCAAATACTATTTGCAAGGCTGGTTGTTTGGTTTTTCTTAATCTTAAAGCTTTTACTGCTTTGCTAACTTTTAAAAACTGTGTGTCATTCTGTTTGACAACTCTTTAGTCTCTGTGTGTCACCAAGTACTGTTTGAGCAGTAAATGATGGTTCCAAATGTAAGAGCTTCAAATTAATGACTAGTGTGGAGCAGCAGAATGATACCTAAAATGAATAAAAATGTGTCTTGTATTGTCAAGGAGTGATTAAAGAAGTAGCTGAAATTATGACCAAATGTGAAAGGAGGTGGAATAGTTTCTTAGTGGTCTGTTCCCTGCTCAAAAATGGAACTTCTGTCAGCCTAGTGAGTGAGGGGTATCCTGGATACCCTGGTTTCAGTAGCAGTGCCTCACTGGTAGGGGTTACTCCCCGTTTGTTTGGGTTTGGGTAGAGGTTAAAGCTGGCTGAGTATAAGCTGGCAGTGAGAAGCTGACTTTCACCCCATGCTCAGCCCCAAGGCTGAGCTGTCAGTCGGTCTGTGGTGAATGCCAGCATTTCAGGAGAGCTTCCATCCCAGCTGTGCTGTCACCTGAGCCTGCTCTTGGTGAGCACAAGGCTTTCGTGCTGTGTGTGCTCATCACCCCTGAAAAGCGGAGATTTTGGGGTGTCTGAGTGGATCTGATTCTACTTATGGGCACACAGTGATTACACAGTGTGTATTCGTCTGCTGCCCTCTTAGACACATTAATACAAGTCTGTGTAGAAAGCTGAATATGTTTTAGCTGGCAGTTCACAAAATCAGTCATGTTTGGCCTTATTTCTGGTGTTTTTTTATGAGATAGAACTTTTCTTTTGCAACTTAGTCATCTTCTCACCTCACTTTTGTACTGCAAGCTATCATGAGTCCTTTCAGATTGAATTGCTGTCTTCATTTTAGGCAAATGAAAGCATATCTCAATGTTTATGATTTGTTGAAGCAGACAATTGGCAGAGGGGGATTGAAGTTTTGGGCGTAAGTTACAGGAAGTTGGCAAGCAAAATGCTCCAGTGCAGAACCCAGAGCTGCAGTAGAGGTAAGTAAATATTCAGAGAAAAATGCAAATCGATTGTTCTTCTACTCTTCCATTACATCAGTAAAGATTTAATCAGCTTCAGGTGAGATTTTATCCATGATAGTTTTATAGGAGTGGTTTAAGTAATCAGGCAGGGCTGAAAATGAGATTTTAAACCTCTGATACGATACGATATTTCAGCCTTCCAGGCACAACATTTAATTATAGCAGCCAGAGTTTGCTTTGTCTTTAACGAACAGTTGTGTCTGTGTGGAGCAGTTGGGTTTAAAGAAGAGCAATTCACACAACTGCCCCAAGCTGGAGGAGCACCTTCCATGGGAAAAGCTCTTGAGCCTGAGCGGGCTGCTGTGCAGTCTGTGGCTGCAGATCCTCTGTGTGAGGCACAGGAGCCAGTGATGTGGTGGCTCTGAGGTGTGACCTGGGGTGGGTGTGGGAGGGAACCTCTCTGCTGCTGTCTGCCCAGTGCCCTTCAGCACCAGAGCACTTTGGCGACCTCTGGCAAATCACATAAGCTGTCTGTTCCTTGTCTTCTGTGCAAGGAGACTTTGCCTTCTTCACAGTAGTGTTTTGAGACCTAATTAAGATTTTCCATGTGCTTCCAGAACCTCAGATGAAAGGCATGCACAGAAAGCATTATAATTAACAGGAGCTTATCAGCTGAGCTTTACAGAATTAATTCTCATAAATATAAATCTAAATGCTTTGTAAGAAGCTTTTCTCTACATTCCATTCCTAAAAAGCATCATTTGTGGATATGATATTTTAAGATTAGTAAAAAGAAATGTTTATTTTCTTGTACTGGGATATTCTTCTGAGTGCTCTCATGCCTTATTGTGTTAGGGATCTTGAGATTTGGGCTTGTGTGCATTGCTCCAGGATATATCCACATAAGGAGAAAAATTGATTAGACTGTGTTTGCAGATAGTTTCCCACTTCTGCTATAAACATAGGATTGTTTTCAAATTATTTTCTATTTCTCGAAGACAAAAAAAACCCTCAACACATTAAAAATTAATCAACTTTAGTGCCACTTCCTGTGGATTTTCTCTTTCTACATTTGGCATATTCAAGTACTGCTGCTGCCAGAGGGAGAGGTGGAGCTGCTGGTGACTTTTAAGGCCATTTTGCTTACTCCATCTCTATGGTAAACACAGGGGTGACTGGACCTGCATCAGAACCGGGATGGCAGCACGACTGCTGTGTGGAGGAAGCTGTGGCTGGTGCTGTACCAGGGGTCTGCTGCCAGTGCTGGGCAGTTACAGCAAAAAAAGAGCAAGGAACAGGAGCGGTGGGTGCAGCCCCACTGCTCCATGGCACACACGGATGAGTACTGAGTGTTTGTGCATCGGTGAGCTCATAGTGATTCTTCTCCTTACTTTAGTATCAGCACAACGCCCAGTTCCTGCCCTAGATAAACACGGAATTTTATACATTAGGCCCATCATGTGATGACTGGGATTAGGATTATTTACTGTCCAGAATTTAAACTGTATTAATTTTGCTTCCAGAATGGATCTGATCTGCAAGTGTTTCCAAGGAGCATGCAATAGAATCATGTTCAGTGATCTGGGTGGTCTGCTGGGCAGGGCTGGTTTGTGTTTGTCTATAAAATCTGTCACCAGGCGTTCTTCCACAGTAGTCTGTTGTCTGGTAGGAAATGTATGTCAAGCAGAATTAATATTATTATTCCTTGTGGCTTGTCTCTGCTTTTAAGGATAACTGGAAAAGAGTCTGTGTGGTGGGGCACTGAGACCGTTTGTCACAATGCTTTTATTGTCCTGCTCAGCTGCAGTGCAACGTTCATTTAGTGCTCTCGGAGCGTGGCATTTCCGTTTGCAATGCAGCACCAGGGAATTCTGATTTCATTTCCTAGAAGATTTTGGCAAAATTAGAAGGCAAGTAACTTATCTTTGTCATATTTTGGCTGGATGTTTTCTCTTCTCTTTTCTATTTTTTTTTCCCCTTGGATCAGCAAAATGGAAAACAACTGCAGAGGCAGCACTGGATAATTTGGTTTCTAGGTTAGGTGGCGTTCAGGAGCAACAGGCAGTGATGATCCAGTGTCATGATGATGCAGACACAGGTATTTATTCACGTTATGCTGTGATTTACGGCAGTATTTATCACTTGTTTATCTGTCTTGAATTTAGCACTTTGCTTGCAGATTTTAGGCATGGCTTAGCCTGTCTTAAGTGCAGAGACTGTGCCTGGTTAAAGCACTATTGGTTTGCTCGAAAATGAGTGGAGGGATGTAGAGAGGGAGAGGGTTAGTGTGGTGGAGTGGCAGGTGCCTGCAGTCATTTCCCAGGTGTGCAGCAGGGCTAGCAGCATGCCAGGAGGGAGGATGGCACGGATAAGGAATGCCTTCTGTGCCCAAGGGTAGAGCAGGGCTGGCACGGGACGCACAGCTGGAGTTCCTTGGTGGGAGGCTGAGGTGCTACGGCCTGAGCAGTGCCTGGCTGGAAGGGCCAGAGCTCTGGGAGGCCGAGAGCAATGGAGTTCTCTTCTTCCCCCTCCTCTCTGCTCAGGACAAGGCCTTCTGGCTTAATGACCTTAGTGCCCAGCAGTGCAGGGTGCAGAGACAGCTGTGTCCTCAGCAGGAGGAGCTGGTGTCCCCAGGGAGAGCAGCACCATCAGAGCCTGCCCTTGCTGTGGGTGAGTCGTGTCCATCCCAGCACCAGGAGCTGGGTTTGCAGTGCCTCAGCACTGGGCTGAACAAACAAGCAAGCCTTTACTTAGCCAAGCACTAATTTATGTAATTCATGGTTCAATACAGTGCTTTGTGCAACTCAAGACTTGTTTGGGTAAGAAATATTCTTTCAAATTTAGTTTCTGTAGGTTTTGGTAGTTAGGAGTCAACTCGCACCTGAATTCAAAGTGCGTTGATTCTGATTTTGCCAGTTAATATTGTAACACGTTTGTTTATTTATTTTACTGGCTAATGCAATTGAACCAGTACAAGCCCAAGGGTGAAAGCAGCCATCTTAGTAAAAATTGATTTATCTACTCTACAACAGGATATGTTCTTTCTATCTCAATGATGCAAAACTGATAGAGCTAAGGTGAATCAATCTTCCACTGCAGGTTAGGCCTCAGGGTGGAAAAAACTATAATATTTGAGGAATGAAAGCAGCAAAGGAATATTTACCTTCCTTGAAGAAGTATTTTAACATTTATGACACTTCCCTTGTTGTCAGACTCTTTTTGCATCCTTTGGAATATCTGAGGTATCTCAAAGGTTATAAGGTTGTTTCCAGCACTCCTGGACTAGCATTCATGTGCTGAAATTGAAACACAGCAGAAAAGAAAACTCCCAGTGAAATACAGATTGTTACCTTCACAGTGGTTAACATTATTTTAAAGGTCTCCTTTCTGCATTCAGTCACTTAGGACCTGTCAGCACATCCTTTATGAGCAGTTTCACTGTGTGAAGCTGCACTCTTGGTCACTTTTATTTTTGTTATTTATTTTTCTGTTTTATTTTTAACTGGAGAACATTTATGGGAGTGACAGACAGTGGAATTTTCTTCCACTCAGGCAGTGGCACGCAGGAACAGCACAAGACATTGGGAAAAAAAAGGCAATAAAATTATAAAAATCAGCCAGCAACTGGATAGATCCAAGCAATAATGATGGGACTGTTATTGTTTTATTTGAAATGCATCAGTTTCTAAGTCACTGATATCCTCCTGAATTAACAGCCTTTCTAATTAAGGGAGAAGGGTTAAATCATGATCTTGGTTCATTGGCTTAGAGGCTGCCTGCATGTTTTATGTTAAATTATGGTTAATGCAGCTGGGGCACATGTGAGACATTTTCCTTTGGAAACATAAATGAAATAAATCGTTTACCAGCTGAGTTGTGTTCATCAGTTGTGAACCATTTGTTTATTCAGTTCTGTATTGTAGCACTGCAAATAAGATGGGTACAAATACACAAATAAAGGCAAAACTAGCCTAACACACAGTGATTCATATAAAGCACTGTTTTAATTCAAAAGTGCACTTGGGGGATGTCTTATGTGTCAGATAATTGCTTGCATTATCTTTTTAATTGATTATGTATGTTACAGGTTCTGACTTTTTGGCACAGGATTTGTTGGCTTTCTTTGCCACAGACTTATGCCACAGCCTATTACAGTGTAGAAAATTGGAATACTGAAGGATTTAAGAGGCTTGTATTCTGTAAATTCTTACTCTTCACTGCTGGAAAAAATTGCCATAGAACTGCACAGACTGTCAGAAATGCTGTCCAATGTAACAAAATTATACCTTTTTTTTTCCTTTTTTTTTTTTTTTAATTTAAACCCATAGAGTTAAATGAATCATAGAGTGGCCTGGGTGGGAAGGGACCTTAAAGATCATCTTGTTCCAACCCCCCTTCCACTAGACCACGTTGATCAGAGCTCAATCCAACCTGGTCTTAAACACTTCCAGGGATGGGGCATCCACAGCTTCTCTGGCAACTTTTTCCAGTGGCTCACAGTCCTCTTAAAATGAACAGAGTGGTTCAAATACCTACAGAAAAGTTGTGAGGTGTTGAAGAACCTTTTAATAAATATCAAGAACAGAAATTTTACATCCAAAGCACATAGCTGCAACAAAATCTGGTAAAGCATCCCCTCTTCAAAGTTCCTTGTTCCAAATTTCCTGGAAGCAAACCCCAGAGATTTGTGTGATTGGGGAGAGGCATCCCAAGAGTGAGGAGTTCCTCTGTGAGGATCTTCCACTGTAAATGACCATTTATGTGTGTGGTGTAGGGAAGGCTCTCCCATGGAGTCTGTAAATCCAGACAGGTTCCACTGTGCAGCCAGGGCCAGCTCTGGGATTAAATCTGCTGCTGGGCCTAATCACATTGGCAATCTCAGCTGCCTAGGTGAGGTCTCCTGCTGACCCAGAAGCCTGGATGTCTGCTGTGGGATTCTCAGGTCTAGTCCTGGGGGTAAT
This sequence comes from Hypocryptadius cinnamomeus, assembly GCA_013400635.1. NCBI lineage: Eukaryota > Metazoa > Chordata > Aves > Passeriformes > Zosteropidae > Hypocryptadius > Hypocryptadius cinnamomeus. Next base: position 21,364 of record VYZP01013112.1, read on the forward strand.
TCCCTTTCTCTTCTTCCAAAGCTCTTTAAAAGGATCTTTCCTCTCCCCAGTGTAGGAAGGAGAGTCACTGCCTCTTTGCAGCTGAGTCAGTATGTTCACGATCAGATGCTTTCAGCCAACAAGCTCTGTCTTTAGAGTGTCAAAAATCCATTCTTTGTATAATTTCCTGTCACTCCTATTTCCAGACTTCATCAAGTCAATCATTTTGACAACCTGACATCAGCCAGATACACTGCTGGGGAAAATTTATACATAGGAATGCTCCTGGTTTTGCATGGTGAAACAACTTACTAGAATTTAATGCCTTTTAGTTTTATGGTTTTTCTAATAAAAATGTTCTTTTTTAGGGAATTGACAAAAACTGAGCTGGAGTTTATATATAGCAGACAAATTTAGGAAATATGGTAAACCAGGAAGCTTCTAGATGATTTTCTGGTTCTTTCAACAGTCAGGCTGTATTTCACATCACAGTTTACCTTACAGATAATGTTAAATAGCATATGGTTACATTCTTTGGATTAAATCCTAGTCCTTCCCAAGTTAGTGATAGAATTCACATCAATTTCAAAATCATACTCCTTGCCTGATTCATAAAGACTATTATTCCCAAAAAATGGTATCCTTGGGAGGAATTTCAGCCTGGAAAAAGCAGGAATGCAGGTTGTCAGTGGAGTCTTGTGGAGTCTGGGGAAAGCAGAGAGTGAACAAGTATTATTAACTATTTCCTGCTGGGCAGGTTAGCACGGCCACTAGAAGCTCAGAGCTCAGTCCTAAAAAGCTGGTTGTGATTCTGCAGCTCAGCTGTGGTTTTTAAGCTCTCTCCATCCATCTGTTGCAAGCAGTGACAAATACGAATTCATTCCTTGTGCTGTATTGTTAATTTTTGGCATACGTAGGAGATCAGAGATTTGGTTGGCTTTAGACAAGCAAACTGATGCAGCTGGCTTTGTGACGCTCTGGAGGCACAGCACAGCAGTGCTGTGAATTATTTCATGTGTTCTCCCTGAGCTCATTCCAGCCAGCTCTGTAAGCAGGGCCAGTGCAGGCCAGATGAAATCACTTGCATTCCACCTGCCTGCACTGGGGCAGACTTTGGACTGTGCATGATATGTGGGAGTCAGTGATAAGATCACCATGAATAGTCCCTCTGTTCAGTAATGATCAGGGGGAATTCTAAGAATGCCTGGAGAGACCCATCTTTCTTTTGGAAGGAATTTATTCATAGCTTCAGAAGATTTAGGTTTCAAGGAGGTTATGAAGTGCCCATGCAGACTACTGCCTGTATTTTTATAAGTAAAATAAAAAGCCAAATTGTTGCTGTCGAGCTGTTTCAAGTGGAGAATTTTTTTCATCAGAATGATAGCAAATTTACTTTGAAAAGTATACAATTTTTCCTTACAGTTTTTCCATGGTAAGCCTCACTGAAGTGTGCACAATCTCAGGATTAAATATGTGCAAGATAAAAAGATCAAGGCCTTTCTGTATTGGGGCAACTTTACACAACTTTACACAACCTCCAAGTGGTCTTGCTGGAAGTCCTAAGTGAAATTCTTGTATAAGGCTTTGTTTTGAGGACACACTGAACTGACAACGTAATTTCAATACAGGATGCTCTGGAATGATCCTTTTTTGTTCTTTCTTTTCTTTTTCCAGTGTCAGTTAGAAAGAAGTAGTTGACAATCTCCCTTTTTTTTTTTATTGTTATGTTGGGTAATCTTTAATATAAATCTTTACAGAAAATCACTGTAAATAAGAATTATCCATGAAGTTTTATGTGACATTTTATTGGAAAGCATTACAAAATGATATATTACAAAATATGATATATTACAAAATAACCTGTTGGGTTAGCATGAAATTTGAGTGAGACTTAATTTATACACTGAAAGTGATTAGAAGATTTAGGTGATGCATTGAAATCTTTGCCAAAACTGTCTTATTAAATGAAATCCAAACTTCAGCTGTTTACTATACAGTCCAACCACTTGGATGAAGGTATGTGCTTATCTCTGCAAGTTTGAATACTTCCTTTTTACATTATTCCTCTTTGTTTATGTAGTATTATTATCTATTACATCTCTAAATACATCAAACTGAAATGTCATCATAGTTTTGGAATATTTTGGCATATTTTTTGGAAATGCTTAACTTGATACTTTTAAGATTGGAATTTTTTTACTCCAGTCCTGTGTTAAATGTCTGTATATGTTTTTATTCAGCTCTAACCAGGATCACTTGACCATGGTGAGATCATGAATATTTGTGTGTGTGTGTTCATGAACTTTTCTCTGGATAAAAAGTTTCCAGTGCTGAAACCATTGCCATTCAAATGATGTGAAAATATTCAAAGTTCATCTATCATGTATGAGCTCCAACAGGAATGCTTTTTAAATGGGAAACAGCAGAAAGTTTAGTGAGTTCCATGAGTCCTATCTTGCTACAGACGCATTTTGGATCAACAGAGTTAAAATAAAAATATAAATAGGACAGCACTACGTGCCTACATGTGCACAAGTGTGGATTCTCCTGGCACTGCTGACCCTTCAGCACTGGGCCAGCAACAAACTTCAAGTTAACTTAAATAAATCATCACCTAAGTGGTTTTAAAGGACAAAAATGGACACATGCAACCCTCCAAAATCCTTTATTATGCTTCAAATCTGTTGTAATTTGAGTCACTCTATTATTTTTTTCATTTATATCAGTGGTGGGAAAGGATATGGAGGAGAAAATCTCTTTTGATCAGAGTTTTATGAAGAAAAAGGAAATAACAAAGAGACACTAAATGTAAAATATGCTACTTATTTTATTGAGATTATATCATTTTGCCTTGACCTTATTATGTTGTCATAACCTTTTTATACTGCCAAACTGTCCTCAGCAAAAAAACTTCATTGATTATTCTATTGCCATGCTGAGGCCACCATTGTCAGGTTTCAGGTTTAATGCTTAAGAACACGAGATGAAAGTTTTGGCAATCATCACTTGGTATTTCTCCTTGTTATTTTTGCTTTGCCATCCTTCACAGAATTGTGCTGCTCAGAGTGCGCAGCCCTCACCAAGGATAAGTAAATTTCTCTTTCCTCTTTCTGTTCTGTTTTCCCTGCTTGCAGGCTGGCTAGGTTTAGCAGCTAGCTTCTGTTCCATGTATTTATTTCCTGCCTCTGGGTCCCCGTGCAGGCAGTCCCCGTGTGTGTTGCCCTTTCCCCTTTCCTTGGCGTGGAGCTCTGGGAGGGCTGTCCCTGCGCCCTGCTGTGCCTGGGAGCCATGGGGAGGGGCTGCCACCTCCCTGGTGGCACCTTCTGCGTGTGGAGAGGCAGGCACAGGCCACTTGCAGTCCCCTCTTTGGGCTGATGGTTTTGCTGCAGTGATTTCACCGCTCCTGCTCTGCAGTGGAAGGTTTTTATCCCTCCTGGTGTCTGGGGAAGGAGCCAGTGATGCTTCAGAAGGGAACAGTGGGTGCCACCAGGGCGAATGAGGCGGTTACTGCTGTGACAAAAATGTTTTCTCGTGTTTTTCCCTCTGTTCCTGCCACAGCCTCTTTTGCAGAAAGTTTTTGTTTGTTTTCTGTGGCAAGCATAGGCTTCTGTTAGAGCATTCTGCACATCTTTGCAGCTGGGGTATGGGTATATATTGATTTATTTTTCTTTTCCTTCATGAAATGGCTTTGTGGGTTTGGAAATCTTCCTTTGATATTCCAAGTTGAACAGAGGAAATAATATAAACAATTGAGTGGTGTGGGAAAGAGGAGTGATGTACAACTCTGTCATTTCAACATGCAATCAAAATCTTATACAGAATCTCAAAATTTGGAATACCCTCTTCCTCACATTAATCTGGACATGGATTTTACAGCCCTCTGTTGACAACAATGTTCCTTACAAAAGCAGCTTGAAATCACAGCCTTTACGTCCCTTAAAGCATTAATCCCTTGTTCCAACACATCAAATGTCAGCTGCTTGTTAGCATGATGCAATTAAAGCACACACAAGGCAGCAGTGAAGACAAAGACAAATGCAGTTCTGGCCTGCATGAAATAGAAATAGAAGTGTGAGGATGCAGGTCCCTGCTGTATTGCTCTGGGTATAAAGTTTTTGTAGCTTTCTAAGTTTGCTGTTCCCTCAGCTGTGCTCATGTTTCTGCTTGTCAATCCAAACCTTAACCCTCATCACTGAACCCATAAGAAAAAAGAAGGAAGGAGGCATGGTTTGGTTGGATGTTTTTTCCCTCTTAAAATAAAATAAAGACATTGTAAAATGTGTTTGCCACTGGGAAATTGCAATGGTCAGCTTAAATTGTAGTCCCTGTGTAATTTCTGCATTCCTTGTGTGATCCATGTATATGGTTTGAAGGCCCTAATGCAGGTGCTTGCACTTGGATGGACAAACCCCCCACTTCCCCTACTCTTTTTGCTCTGGGATTTTTAGGAATGTCTCTAAGAACATATCTTCTTCCTGCTGCCAGAATTAGGACAAATTGATCCACGTGATTTGGCCAGAGGCGCTACCAAGACAACTCTCCAAGAAAAGAACAACAGTACTGCTCTTCCCTTTCCCTCTTTGCTGTATCCCCAGGTGAATGCTGGCCTTCTTATTTATCTTCCAAATGGTCTAGCAGTCCTTCTATTAAGGCAGAAATTACTGCTCTGCCTGGAATTCGACTGCAGAGCTTCCAGTTACAAATATTTTTTTGCTATAGCGAGAATAAAATATTTTAACTTTTAGCATACTGTACAGCTGACTCCCACCCTGGGCACCAGAGAGATTCTGTGTTCTTGGCTTTGGCACTTGCTAGATCTAAATACTGCCCCATTATATTTTTACTGTGCTCTCTTATAGCAGTTGAGTGTTTGAGTTTTTAGAAGCAAACAGAAATGTTTGCTGTCCCCTCCTGGGGGTTCCTTTTCCTGGCAGGGCAGTGCAGTGCCGTTCAGGTGCCAGCTGTGTGTGCAGAGAGCCCCTTTGTTGCTGTGGTCCCTCTGCTGCCCAGGCTGCAGGGGCAAGGCTCCCTGAGTGCACAGGGGCTGTGCTGGGAGCAGGGCATCTCAGGGGCAGCTGTGCCTCTGCTTGAGGTGGATTTTGAACTTGGCTTCAGCTTTGGGTCAGAGGTAGACAAGTAGAATAAGGCAAAGGTGTGTGTGCTGTCCCTGGTACAGCAGTGGTGGCAAGGGGTTTATTCTGTGCCTCTCAGGGCTGGGCAGCTGCAGGGCAGGCTCAGCTGGGACTGGGGGTGGATCTGTGCTGCCTCAGCCCCTCTGCTACTCAGCAAGCAGTGGCTGGCACTGGTAGCTTGGCTCTTTTTCCCTAGTTTGGATTTTTTTCGCCTGTCATCGACATGATTGTTGGTGCCATTTGTGGCTTTGCTGTGATGCCGATTTGAAAAAGATAATATGTAAAGTTGTTTTAAATAACAAAGGGCTTGAACAGCTCTTCCATGTTGTAATGTACATCTAGCTATACGTTACTATCAAGTAGTCACTAATTAGCATATATCTTAATAGTCTGAAGGGCCCAAGAACCATTCTGTGGTTTCCACTGTGTCTGGAAATTAGCTGAGTCCTGGCATGCATGGTGTGATCAGCAGGTTTCAGTGTGGTGATTTATAAATTACACAACATGGTTTAAAGCTCAGCTTCACAAAACTAAGAGAAATGGATTGCCTGATGTGCAGCAGGCCAGCTGTGTGACTGTACACTCATTTCTGTGGCTGCAAACTGAAACTCACCCTGGGCTTCAAGCCTGTTATTGTTGATAAAATTAATGATATACTTCCATGTGTTATCCTGTAAGTATGCACAGCATTCCCATTTGACAATCCATTTGATAGCTTAAGGAGGCCCTGGACTCCAATTAGCACCATGTGATAGAGTTAGGCCTCAGTGCCACCTCTTGTGAATTGTTAGTAAATGTTGCCAATCAGCTGCTTATGTATAAAATATTCCTTTTTTTTTTTTCTTTTTCTTTTTTTCCCTAAGTTAAGAAGCAAGACTGATAAAAGCAGATGGTGTCTTTTATCAGGCTGACTGCTGAGACCAGCCATTAAGCTTTTGGACATAGGCTCTTTTCCAGGTCTCTGAAAAACAGCTCTGATAATGTCACTTATCATGTGTGTGGTCTTGCTCCAAAAAGATTTGCAGCATTGCGTTGGAGGTTCCAGTTCTTTCCTTGTAAAAAGGTGACTGGAGATGACTTATAAAGTTGTAGGAGGAAAAAAGAATTAAAGTTTATATAAAATGTCCCTTTTGTTGTGTGTTCTCACAGGAATGTTACTGGGATCTTTCTTCAGTTAGCAAGGCTAGAAGCTATTCCACTTTTGTGCCTGAATTTCATATAATCCTGAACTTGCTTCTGCAGAGGATGTCCACAGAAGAATGAGATGTCAAAGCCTGTCCTAGAGCAGTTCTTAGATCCCTGACAAATGAAGCTGTTCTTAGGCTTGACAGGCTCACTGCATGTTGCCTAATACAGGCATCCATTTTATGCAGGACCAGAGTTTGGTTTTTTCCTGTTTACAGAAAAATTTCAAGTAAAATTCATAGTTCCACCTGGAGTTACTAGATTTATCCAGCTTTGTTTGGAATCTGGCTATGAGGTAGGGCTTGTGTTGGTGAAGTCCATTTACAGACTTCCTTATGGCAATGAGTGATACCAGTTGTCTCTGCAGATCTTTTTATACATCACTAGTGTTCCTTAGCCCTTCTCTCAAAGTATTGCTTGTTCTTTCCAGAGATCAATGCAATTCTGGTAACTAATTCCATTAAAAAAAAAATAACAACCCAGAAAGCAGTATAAAATTTTTGTCTGTGCGTTTGTAAAAAAATTTCAGGTGGTGTTAGAATGTAAAGCAGAATGCAAAGTGTGGAAAATGGGAGCAGCCCCTCGATGAGATTGTTAGATCAGCTTGAGTTTGTCTGTGCCTAGTGCTTGGCTGATCTTGGCAGAGGGTTGGCAGCAAGCTGGCAGGGATTTCACCTGTGCTAGTGTGGGCAGTGTTGTCTTATCTAAGGGCAGGAAAAAGAGTGACAAGGTGTTGCAGCTCCTTCTGCTGCCGTGGCATGGCTGTCATACTCCTCCAGACTCAGCTCTGGTGGGTTGTCTCTCATGGCTTTACATGAAGAAAGGGTTTTATGCCTTCATTTTCAGAGTTGCTATTTTAATTAGCCCTTTAAAGGTTATTTTTTTCCTCTTATCTCACAGCTCCATCTACTGTTGGTGCATTTGGTGATATTTAATCTCCAGTTTTCTGCTAAACTGACACACACAGCAAACAGCTGTTCTCATCTCTTGTGCACTCTTGGACTTCAGTACCTTCTTTGTCCTCCTTGGTCTCCCCCAAACTTCTCTGCTGCTTTCCTCTTGCCTGTGATTTACTGTGAGTATCCCCAGGACACCTCTCTGAGTGACAATTTTATTTGTTACTCAGTTCTCCTTGGGCTGCAGGCTGAAGACTGCTGCGTGAGGAGATTGCATGGCAGATGGGGAGCATCTGCTGGAAAAGTCTTTTTATCTGTGCACACATCTAAATGTTATGTTCTTCTTATTGTAGCAAACTTGCCTTGTTAATTGCACTCTTACTTCACCAAATTGAAATAGTTTCATAGTTAGCCTCTGTCTCTCCTGGCTCCTTATACATCAAACATCAGCTTTCCTTTTGTACTTCAGGGCTCTTCACCGTGATTCCTGTTGCCCTTGCTCTGTTTCTCTTTCTAATAAGTAACATACTCTCACCCCTGACCAGTCCAGGGCCCAACCCTTTGTTGTTCATTTTTTCCATTCTCCACTCAAGGCCTTTATACTCTTTTTGTAGCCTCTTGCAGCAAAAGATGCCACCTGACGAGCTGCCTCATTTTCCTTCTTCAGTGCCTCATGTAAACTCTCTTTTCTCTAAGCAAGGCCCAGTTTTGAGGGCCTTGTGCAGAAAGTATTTCCTCAGTGGTTCCAAGGAGCCCCCAGTTTAGCTGTGTGTATGTCTTGCAGCACCTCCCATGAGCTTTTTGGGATGTGGAATAACTTTGGCTCTGTTTTGGTACAATGCCAGGCAGAACGGCACGTGGCCTGGCAGTGGTACTCACATGTCCTTGCTAAACATCTGAGCTGCAACAGGGTGAAGCCTGGCCCCATGGCAGGTGGGAAGTTCAGAAACCTTAGGAATGGATGTGCAGGGGGATCATTAGCCTTGTGTTTTGTAGCTCTGGTGCTGTACTCCTGTGATAGCACTCCCGTGCTCTTGGGGCTTGTCTGTTACTCATTCTGGAGTGAAATCTTCCCAAGTTTATGTTGCTCGTCTAAGGAAGACATGAAACACAATTAAAATCAGCTAGCATTTATTCTGGGAAGATATAAATGTGGCAGCACTGTTCAGCTGCTCCTTTGTGATGATTATTAATCATTCATGATGCTTTATGAATGTTAAAAGCTGTACTGTGGGGAATGGGATGCTTCATCCAGAGCTTCCAACACTCCCAGCCACAGCCCGTCCTTCTCTGTGCAGAACATTTCCCAGGAAGGATTTAGCAGTGGCAAAACCAAATCCTGTTCTGCAGTGTTTGCCTGGATACTGCACTTTTGTGGGCCATGGGAGGGGTGTTTTTGCAATAGTGAGATCTAGCAGATAACACCAGGTCTCATACTGACCATCTTGTTTTGTTGCTTCACAGAAGGAAGAGTTTCCCAGCACAGCAGTCTAATTAGGCCACTGTTTATCCACCCAGTCCAGAACTCCTTTGTAAGTTGCTCACTTATAAACTAGAAATCACAGTTGAGTAGCATTTGCAAATGTGCTGCTAATGGAGCCTGTCCCTCTCTCAATGCATCAGTTTGAACTCTCAGTCCACTATTGTACAGCTTTTTACCAATTGTGTGTGCACACACACATATATAGGGATATCACTTCATGTATTGTCCTGTAATTAGTATGGTGAAACCTTTCAGGAGTATCAAAGTGACTTATTTCAGCATGTAGTTTGTAGGGCTTATGTGTTTCACAGCACTATTGGCTTACAGTGTTTTACAATATCAGCCTAGCACCGTTTGCACTCCTTTCTGTGCAAATGTCAGGCTGGGAACCTCATCAGGAGCCAATTCTATCCTTCAGAACAAAGGGAAAGACACATTTTTTTGTACTGTGGTGTAGTCACTGCCAGAGTATCCTGTCTGTTGCAGAGACAGGAACAACTTGCTGGTGTTGGAGGGGAGGTCAGGGAGCTGGGAGTGCCACTGAAGTCTTTGTTACCTGATTCAATGGCTTAAGACAGCCAGGACCCAAAAGAAATACCTTTATATCTGAGGAGAAAGCTTGGGGAACAGTGGGGAGCATGGGTTGTTGTGCTGGGAAACTGGTGTTGGGGAATTTGGAGATAGTGGCATTATTCCCACAATTAGAGCCTGCTCAGTTTGTGAGGGGTTGTGATATATAAATGAGCAGCTTGTGAGGAGGAACTTTGGAGAGCAGCAGTTAGAAACTGCTTCTGTACAGCAAGGCTGCCTTAGCAGCTCTAGGATTTCAGAAGTGCAGCTAGGATTTCCCAAAGTGCAGCTTAGCAAAGCCTTTTGGACTTGGCTAGCTCTGGTTTGGTCCATGCCAACCTCAGTAATTGTCATGGCAAAGCCAGGCCAACAAAAAGATCAGCAAATGCTCCATCTAGTCCCTGTTCTCACTAAATGGAGACTTCTTCATGACTGGATTCTGAACTCTGTTGCCATGGACAAGTGTCACACAACATTGGCAACTGATGAAACTACTGCAAAGCCTGCAGACTGATAACAAATATTGGAGTCGGTGGCCCACACTTAGAGGTGCTTGATTTTCATCCAGAAAATCCAATTTCTCAAGCCCAGTGGAAAGTAACTATTCCCATAAACAACTCCTCCTGGTACACCTCTGGATGTCTTGCTCCTTAATGCCTCTCTGTGCGTTGTGGGTCTCTGATCTGCTGAATTCTCCTGGAGAAATGCGGGTGAGGTTCAGTGATGAGCTGTGACAATCACTACTGAGTGGCCAGGCTGTCACCTCTTGGGCCAGTGTCACCAGGGCCTCTGGATGACCCAAGGGAATCTCAGAGGGCAGCTGAGAATGTTTCAGTCTTTTTCCCTGCAGTCTGTGCTATGCAGAAAAGTCTTCACATAGAAAGCAGTGAGGGAGAAGGGAGTACTACCTTGTACAGGGATTACCTGGAACTGTCTTTGTCACCCATCAAATGGGTTTAGCTCCAGGCCAGACAACTCCCACTCCCTCATCTCACATCCTCAGCTCCATATTCTCCATGGATATACCAGATACCTATATAATATATAATATCTGTATATCTGTATATATATTATATATACATATAAATATATATATATATACATACACACACATATTGCTGTATCTTGGCTTTCCCCTCTGTCCTGGCTTGTCATTCAAGTGGCACTGATTATCCCTAAACTGAATCTGTTTGTTTCTAGTTATAACCAGTGATTAGAATACTTGAAAAATATTACTGTTTTCCTGAAAATAAAGCTAGTGCTGGGCAGAACTTACTAATGCAAACTTGAGAAATTGTGGGTGGATTTTGTATTCCCAAAGGGTGAAATAGTTGACAATAGCATGGCAACTGACAAACAGCAACACAAGTAATTTTTGGTATTCATATGAGGCCAAGGAGAATACATGCGGCTCAGAAATCAAGTGGATAATGAAGCATTTGGCTATGGCAGAACAATATTATCCAGGCTGTCCTGGAGTTCAAAAAGTGTTTGCAGTTACAGAGCTGCAGTGGTGGTTTGGTGCACATGGATCCTTGTGTGTGTGTGTGTATCCTAAAAGAATATGAGCCTCCAGTTATTTAAGCTTCAAAATGCCAAAAATTATTAGCTTGTGTTTGGACTTAGTTTTAAGGTGCTCTTAAAGAAGTATAAATAAGCATGAATTTTAAACCAATCCAAACTTCAGCACTGGAGTTCACTGTTTGACCTGTAACAAGATTCTGTGACCCATCAAGGCTCATCCTCATCAACTGCATTTGCTTTCTGTAATTAAACCTTATGATGGCCTTGCTGACTTTCCATATTTTATATACAGCTTGGAAGCTTATTTGATCCTCTCTTAGAGTCCAGTTTTTCTCACAGCAGTCCTGAAAGTAAAAGCTGCACTTGAGGTCCTTGAAATAACAGGTATTAGAGAACTTGTCTTATTTTAATGTGCACAGTGCATGAGATCTGTTTAGCACAGGAACTTGCTGAAAATACTGGGAATGAGAGCTCATATTCAATAAGAAATTTCTAAAAAATCTGGGCTTCATTTAAAACGTTTCAGCTGCTGCTGTGTCTGGTGCTTTTTGTATAATAAAATGACAGTGACTTTACAGCAATTAGTAAACTCCTTGTTTTGATGCTTGCTGGTGCTTCAGTGGGAGCTGCTTTGCAACGTCAGGCTGCTGGTACAGCCTGAGCTTTTGCCTCTCAAGGATAATATGTCACCTTTGTCAGATGTTGCCTCTTTTGGTCCTCAATCTGTTTCATAAATGCTTGGAAGTTCAGCTGTCTTTTGTGGATTTCTTTCTTTCTTTCCTTTTTGTCCCTGCTGCTTCTGTTTGTTAGAGTTAATTGTTCTGAGACCAGAAGGAGGCACTTTATTGTGGAGAAGATGAATAACAGAAGCAACCAGGACATCTTGTCTTTTACAAAAACTTGAGGACCTCCTTTGTGAAACTTTAACATCAGTTTAAAAAAAAAAGAAATTACTTGCCTTTTCATTTTGTTCTTGTTCTTCAAGTATTTTATACCTTGATGTTCTCTGCTACGAGCAGTGTTTCGTATTCTGTTTGCTGAGCTGAAGTCTGAATGTTTCATAAAAGCCTCTTTGGGAGAAAGAAGCAAGAAATTTCCCCTTCATGCAAGCAGCAGGATCATTAGGGCTTCATAACTTCTTACTATCAGAGGCAGGAGCCAGAGAAAAGGAAGGTGGGCCAGACTTTAAGAATTAGGGAGAAAAATCCCCCACAAGCAGCAATTTATTGCTTTAGCTCTAAGCTAATTTACTGAGTCATTCTTGTGTGGTTGAAAGGTTTTGTGTTCTCATGTTGCACTGTGATTCCAGAGTTCTGAGGCCATCATAAAAATGGAGACCTGGAAGGAAATGCACAGAGACGGGCGTGGGCAGCAATCCTGTCTCTCCTTGGACACCCCTGCCTGGGTTCCAGGGGTGGAATTTTAGTCAGAGTTAGCACATTAGATTAGGTATCTGTCAGCTTGGTTTCCTGTTATTTAGAGCTTGCTCTTATGAATTTAACAAGTTGATGATACAATGAAACCACACCAAGAAAAGCATTTAGCACCAAAACGCTGCTTAGGGCTCCAAGCTCCTGAGAAGCAAACTGCAGAAGGATATTCTGAGAGCAGTGTGGTTACATGCTTTGTCTGAGCAGTTCTCCTGGGTCTCACCTCGTGGCTACCATTGCTAGAAGAGTCTTTGACTGCTTCTCCAAGAGTTAAAACCCAGTGTTTGTTGCTTGCCTTCCTTTTGAGGCAATAATCCAGCTGTGCAGGTGCTGTTCCATTGTCAGCAAGCGAGTGCAGGCACAGCACACGCCAGGCTGCAGGGAGCTGGCAGGGGGAGCAAAGGATGTCCAGCATTTGCTTTCCCCTCGTGTTGTATCAGACAGGCTCTGCCTGTTGGCACCCTGTTGGCTCTCTCCCTGTAATGAGCAGTGAGCACAAAGACAGTGAGTGTGTTTTGTTCCCCAGTGAGACACAGGGAGAGCCTGCTGTGCCACGTGCTTGGGCAGCTGGCACCGTTCAGGTGAATTTGGGTTCAGTCATCAATCCTCTCTTTCCCAGGACTTCAGTAACAAGGATGCCACCTTGGTGAAATCTTCTTCAACTCACACAGCTGCCTTGCTAATTCTGCCTGGTGCTTGGAGGAGGGTCCAAATCAGAGTGTTTGGCTTTGCACACGTCAGGTGCTGCCTGAAGGGCCCAGTCCAGGGCGGTATTTCTATCCCCTTAGGAGCTGATGTGGACTTCTCTGCACTGTGGACCTCTGGAGTTTCACTTAGCAGCTTATCATTAACAAATGAACTCTTAAATTCAGTGTAGATGGTATCAATAATTCCTCAGCCAGTTCTGCCTAGCACACATCTCTGTGCTGCTGAGATAAAACAAGAAATCAAACAAAAAACCCCAGACTCAACAGTGTACCTGGGTGATACTTGCCATCAGCAGTGTTGCTGAAGCTGGTGAGACTGTCAGCAGCCCCATGCTAAGAAATTTCTGTTCTACCATATGACAGCAGTAGCTAAAATAACCCAGCCATACAGAGAGCCCCAGGACTTTATTAGCTTTGAAAGTGGACAAATATGCAATAAAAGAAGGTTTCTGCCAGAATAAAAATAAATTGTGGTCATGGAATGACATGTAAGAGTTAAAGTTGGGAAGATCAGACCTGAGGAATTAAATATTTATCTTTTTTTTTCTTTTTTCTCTCTTTTTTTTTTTTTTTTTAATTTTTATTTTTCTGGAAATAAGTTCTTGCAGCTGTAGGTAGAGGCAACTCTTTTCAATACTGTTGAAAATGAATAAGTACAAATCTTCATATACTATTTTAATTCCCCCCTTGTTTTCTTTTGCCTCTTTATATCTTGCATCTCAGAAAAATTTATACAACAATTTGCTAATTAGCTCTAGAAATTCATAGCAATGACCAAATTACTTCAATAATGCCAGTTTTAGTGCAGTTTGACACAACTGTGCAGGTCTCAAATTCCCTCTCTCCAGATTACTTACTTAGTCTTGGTCTACGAGAATCCAAATTATTTATATGTCTGCGTAACATATTATGCATTTGTAGACAGCCAGGCAGCATGTTTTCCATGTAGAACCAATTTGTGCACAGGGCTTCCTGCCAAGCAAACAGCTTTCCTGATGTTTAGTGAGTCTCTGAGTTCAACTCAGCACAAAACTCCTTTGCAGAGGACCTGTTAGCTGGGTAGAACATCTCTGAGGAACTTTCCTGACCCCATGCTGGGGACAATAGTCACAGAGAGTGGCTTGGTTGGTATGGAGAAGGAGAAAGAAAAATCCAACGTGACCCATCTGGTTGCACTCCCCTTGAAACAGACATTTAAAATAGACACTTTTTCTCAAAAGGAAATTTTAATCAATACCTTCAGAAAAATCTCTTGGCTTTGCCCTGCTCCCTTCTTGTAAGGGGACAATGCTGTGCAGAGATCTAGAGGATTTTTAGGAGCCTGGTCTCCTAGCTTTAATCATCTTGTAAAATTCCATATAGACACATCATTTGGGGGTTTTTTTCAAATCTGTATCTTACTCTAGAAGTAGGTAATCTTTGAATCTCTGTATCTCTGCCTCAGCTGGAAAAGTAGTTCACTTTATGTATGTTCTGATTGTTAGGAATGAAAGTTCTATTTCAGAGTGGCTGCAGGAATTGTAACTCTTCAGCTGTGCTGGTAAGAATGTACAGCCAAAAAAATGAGATATAAGATCTTCTGCTGGACTGCTTTTGAGTTGATCTGGGATGACAGAACCTATTCCAGGCCAACAGTTATTCTAAGGTTTCCATGGAGATTAGTGATGTCACAGGAGCACATCTGAGTGCAGTTTGCTAGAAAACAAGGCTGTAATGTTGTAGTGGAGAAGTCAGGCCTTTGCATTTTTGTAAACTCACAGAACAGCAAAGCCCATTTTCTCAGTGGATTGCAGTTTGCTTGTGATTTGTGCTGAATGTGAGCTGAAGCCATGCTCCCAGTGTGGTGTAGGGGATGATTTCAGGGCTGCCTCATCCACAGCCTGTTACAGCTCCTGCTGCTGGTCTCCTCACCTGCATATTGTAGGCATTCTTGTGTTGCTTTATTAAACCCTGGCATTTCCTGTCTGCTCTCAAGTGCCTTAAGAGTGATGCCCAGGTTTCCTTGTGAGGATATTTGCAGTGGATGAGTGTTAAAACTGGAGTAAGTTACAGCTCTGCTGAGTTTTCTGAAATGTAGGAGCTGCAGCAAAGGACAGGGGGAAGACAGTGGAGAAGCAGGAAAATACAGAAGGTTAACAGAGCCATAATTTAAAGCTAAAATTTGACACTTAGGAATTTGAAAATTGTTACCATTGCAGTTTTATAGAGACTAAACTCCACTGCAGAGAGATTGCTGCCCAAGGACCTGAATGTGTTCATAATGAAGGCATTGTGGTTTTTTGCACAGGGCTTTTGCAGTGCTAGGCATTAGGAGACCCGAAGGTGCCTCCATACCACTGAAATTCCATAG
Organism: Hypocryptadius cinnamomeus; assembly: GCA_013400635.1. Taxonomy (NCBI): domain Eukaryota; kingdom Metazoa; phylum Chordata; class Aves; order Passeriformes; family Zosteropidae; genus Hypocryptadius; species Hypocryptadius cinnamomeus. The sequence goes on from VYZP01013112.1 coordinate 36,620, forward strand.
CTTTTTAGCAATTCCTGACTGGGAAGCAGGCTCTGCAAGCACTGCTGCTTCCCTGTTATTACCTAGTGTGTGTTTTAGTTCCACAACCATGGTTTTGCTATGCATTGTTTAAGGGATCCTTACAAAGATGTTTGCCAAAATATAAGTCAAGAAGCAGTACTTGTATTTGGCAGAGTATGGGGGAATAAAGACTTTTTGAAAATAAGGTAAATGGAGGGAAAAAGTTTTAAGATTTTTATGCATAAGTTGAGTCCAGTTTTATGACTAAAGCTCTTGTTGCCTCTATAGAAGCAGCTGCTGTAGAAAGGAGCTCATGTTTATTGAAGAACACTCGAATAAGAGTAGTGATGGTAAACAATGTCAAGTCTCTGCATCCCCTGGTTTTGTCAGGAGATTATTAAGCAGAAAACAGTCATTTCTGGAGCATCTACTGTGCTTCAGTCAGCAAACTTGGCTCTTGTTTCTTAACTGTAATTGCAACAGAAACAGCTTTTGTATAGAGGGGAGTGCCAGACTATGGAAACTCGCTTTTCCGACTTGCACAAGTTATCAAAGTGTACTCGCATTTCAGAGAACTTAGGGTTTTTTTAGAAAGCGAAGCGGCAAAGCACCTCTGAGCTTGGATCCTTTCATGTCTGAGTTCAGCAGGAAAGGACTCCTTTTTTCCCCCAGGCCAGTTTCTGAATTCCTGAAATGCAAAGCTTTTGCAGCAAGAGAATGGCCTACTCTGATACAAACCGACTGACAGCTCCTCCTGAAAATCAGGACAAGTTAATACATTCCACATGTTCCCTGCCCCAGTTCTGCAAATTGATTATTTTGAAAAGCTAAGTAAGCCTATCTTTATTTTGCAGGAAATGTTTGGTGCCATTAGGCAGCAACGCTGTTGAAAAGAACAAAGCTGGAACAGCTTTTGATAATGTCCTCAGAGAAATGGCCAATTGCTGTACAAGTGATACAAACAGGACTGTTTGTTCTCACTGGGTACTGAGCACTTGAAAGTTCACACACTTCTTCATGAGCCTGAAAAGGAGTGAAATTCTTTGAAGTCTTAATGTTGGGCCAGTTTGAAAATCTGCCCCCGTGTGTGTGATCTGCCCCTGCGTGACTCTTCCACAGTAATGCAGTTCTAAGTGCTTGGTGATTACCTGGAGGGTGGCAGCTCTTGTGTTTTACTTGGTTTCGAAAAAGGGGAATATTTGTTATGGGATTATGTCCTATGAAGCAACAGAGTCTTTTTGCAGGTCTGGGCATAGCAGGTTAGCAAGTTTCATACATGGATAGCAGGAATTATCTCAGTGTGGGAAGTGAGGCCTGGGTGTCACAACTGCAGGCTGTGATCTTGTTCTTGCTATTTCCTGTCAGAGATTAAGGTTTAATGAAATGTTCTGTAGTCCACAGCAGTGCTGAAGCACCTTTGTGTTCGTTAAATGGACACAGAAAGTTCAGAGTAGAGGGAAGTTACTGAGAAATATTATTGTTCCATATGTTTTAAGCACATTCCTTCAGGAGAATAATCTTTCACATCTACTGAGTCATGCAGATGGTTGCATAATTGATTGATGTGTTGTATGCAAGTATCCTCCCATCCATCTAAATTTCTCCCTTCAAACAATGCCTTTTGACTGGGTTCTGTTACTTTCTAACCATGTTTGGCAATGTTTTGGTATGCTGAGTTTACTTGACCAAATACAAAGTTTACTTAACCAAATATAAAGTAACGGCCCGACAAACACAGAGATAATAATCACTAAGCTTGCAGCAGTGCATAACATCTTTTTTAATATTGCTGGGGGGTTTTATCCTTTGCTGTAAAAAATGAATACTCAGATGTCTGCTTCTACCTCCTTATCTTCTGATGAGCTGTCACCCCTTCTCTTTGCCCATTGCACCAGTGGTTTTGGGGATGAAAGAGCCTTTTGTAGGGACAGGCCTCCACCTGTGGGCTGTTCACTAGTGGGAGGCCACTCCCGCTGCTGGGAGCAGCTGATCTTGGGCAGAAAAAGAAGAAAAGAGAGGGAACCCCTGGCCCAGGTCATACTGAGCAAATCCTTCAGTGCAGTGTCTTGTTTTTAACAACTGATTTCTCTTTCCCCCAAAACTGGAAAGGCAGATGCATAAAGCACAAAGTAAAAGGAGCATCAGAGCACTTGCCATGAAGGAATAATTGGTGTAGGAATGAAGGCTGAGACTTGTGCTGGTGGATGTGTCACAGTGTGGGGCTCGTCTTTTCAGTTTTTCACTGCAGGGACATTGTCGTGGTTTTGACATGGGAGGAATTCAGGGAAGTGCTGCAAGAGCTTTGTGTGTACCTGACAGCGTGTTGAACCACTGAGAAGCTGGACAGGCCTCTGTGAGAGACACATGTTAAAGATGAAAGAAGAGTGTTAGAGAAGTCTCCAGAGCATTAACAAGAGGGACTTCTCTCCCTAAGTAAACTAAAGAAAAACTATTTTAGAGGTGGTAAACTGATTGGAAATTTTAGGTTTTGTTTCTTTACATTATCAGTAGAAAAGAAAAAGTTGCAGAGGGAGGAGAAGTATTCTAAAAGGTTTGCTTTGACTCTTACTATTTTTTTTCTTTTAGTTACTGTTAATAAAATTTTCTTTATATCCTTTTAAAGTTTTGAGCTTACTTTGCCTTTCTCCTAATCCTATCTCACAGCAGGAAATGAGTGCACTGGTAATTGACCAGCACCAAACCTACCACACTCTTTAGTATATCAGACTAGAAAATCTTAAAATTAAGAAAATCTCAAACTGGCAAACCAAAACCGCTACAGACATGAATGTTGTGCCCTTCAAGCCCTTCATTTCTGCATGGGAGTGGATGTTTGAGGTGCACAGGCTGCAGTTAGCTGCACGGCTGCCTCCTCAAACGTCTGCCTGCAGAGTCCTGCAGGTGCAGCCAGCACACAGGCAGTTTTCCCACACTCTGCAGCCATCCCATCATTTTACAGCAGGGCCCTCTAAGTGGCTCTCTGATACTTTGAAGCTTTGGGGTTCTTTAAATCAAGTCTGTTTGCCACCATCACACTGCTCATTCGCTGCAGGAGATTTCACTTTTAGGATCGAGTCAATCACTTGGTCCAGGATTTTTGTATTGCCTACGTCACAGACAATAGCAAAGGCTAAAAAATTGCCAGTTCTTTACATCATCTTCAGAAAGGAGTGGTTTTAATTGTGCTGTTTCATTTGCACTTTGATGTAGCGACAGAAAGCATCCCGATATGCCTGTGTGTTCTTCAGTTTATAAAAATGAGTGGTTTGCTTCTGCATGGGAAAAAACCCCGAAGTTACTAAAAAAGTGACTGCTATAATTCTCTCCGTGGTAAGGGCCTTGAAGATGCTCCATATTATGCAGACAGAAAGGTCTCTGGAGAGGGAGATGTCTGGGGGGAGAGCCAGGGGCTTATACCCACAAAGCTTGGGAAGAGGAGAGAAGAGCTGCCTTACCTAGTGGTCCTTAGTAATAATGCCTGGAAATCAGTTTTCCACAAGTTGGATTGGTGGTTAATCACAGAAGAGTTCCAGCAGTTAAGCCAGAACATTCTTCTGGTTTTGATGCATCTGTTTTTGATGCTGGGGAGAATTGCTTCTTTCTTCCCTGGGACTGTGGGGAGTGGCTGCAAATGTTGTCAGAAAGATCAGAAGATCAAGGGAAAAAAATCTCTAGCTTCAACTTTGCTATTTCTGTTTCAGTCCTAAGACCATGGCTCTGTGTCCAAAGCTTGTCTCTTTTCAGCTCTTCTCATTTGGTTACTGGGTGACTAATAACTGTAAACTTGTCTCACCTAAAGTGCTGTACTAGTTTTATCAGTGAACCTTATCCATAAAATCTGGAACCTTAAAAATTGGTAGAAATATATAGCTTTTTTCTGTCTGCAGTGCATGTTTTTTTATTTATTTAAAATCCCTGTGTAGGCTTTTTTTTTTTTTTTTTTTTTTTTTTTGACTTTGGCTGAAGAATGAACAGGCTGCCCAGAGAGGTCATGGAGAGCACTGGAANGGAAAACTGAAGAAAACAACAGGGCCACATGAGGGAATTCCATATTTGCTTTTGGCATTTAATTTCCATAAAGAGAAGGATCCTGTTGACTCATAACATTTCTATTTTTTTTTTTTCTTTCCAACTTGCAAATGTTATGAAAGCATTAAAAGTTAGTTCCTTGTTGTCAGGGTTCCAAGATAGATGTTTGCATAGTAGATTAGATGTAATATTTGTGGAGCTTTGAAAACAGCTTTTGGGCTGGTGTTTCATTAGCAGGATATGAAGCTGTATCATCATAAAGGGTATTAATTCTCAAATGCATGTTTCCTATACAAAATTGATGAGATTATAGAGAAATAATGTACCATAGTGATTGCAGAGCCATGAGCAGATCATTAGTGGTGCAAAAGCAGAGGAATGTGCAGTTGTAACTTGTTCTCTGTGTTAAATATGGTTCATTGTACCTCAGATCTTGCCACGTTTTTATCCTGGCAAACCTCGGAACGAGATGGCTTAAAACTGGAGAATTGGAGTTTGGGAAGATAAAACATCATGCACAGGGAAGGATTATTTCAAAATAATACCCTGACCTCTGCTGTCTGCAAACCTGTACAGATAACATCCACCCCTTGCAGGAAATCCCCTGGCAGCATCCCTGGAGCCTCCCTGCTGCTCCGTGGCACCGAAAGCTGTGCCTGCCCTGGTGCTTCTGCTGGTCCCAGCCCCAGGATAGCTGGATAAACCAGGAGTAATCCCTGCTGTCCTACAGGGATATTGAACTGAGGGTTGCGTTCCTTGCCTCTCCTGATCCAGCTTCTGCAGTCCACTTCAATGGGACAGTGATTAGACTCTTTGTGAGGAAATGACATATGTAACTGTCAAATTGCAGAGATGGAGCTATTTTCAGGCAGCTAAAAATGGCCTGTCTCGCCTCAGACAGAGGGATGGCAGGATGTGCAGGCCAGCGAGCCAGTCAGGCCAGGCTGTCCTGCCCCTTCAAGACTGTACTGCTGGAATTCTTTTAAATACTCTTCAGCACAGAGTTCATGTAAATTAGCTAATTACCAGCCTCTGCTCGGGCTTCCATGAGTGCTGAGTAGTGGAACAGAATGATTTAATTTCCCTAACATATTCTCTTGGCACTTTTGCATGCGGAATATGTTGCTCTAAAGCATCCCCTGATACCAGATCCTTGGCTGTGCTCCAGAAGGAGTTCAAGTTAAAAAGCATTCAGAGTAATTCCAGGGTTGGCAAACCTAGAGTTGTCACCTTCCCTGCTTCCTATAATTTTGCCGTCTGTAATGCGGGTTTTCCTCCTCTCTCGCAGAAGATGATCTTGCATGAGTGTTTGAACTGTGAATCAGGGATTACAGCTGGCACTGCTTATGCATATGATATTCTCTTGGGAGAGTAATTAAGCTGAGGTGAAGTGATCACATGAATCTTAATATTTGCAAATTCATTACACTTAAAAAAGGACTGTAGAGTTCTCGGTTACATTGGCAAATGAGTGTGATTGCCTCCCACTGTAATTTTCATCTTTGCCTTGTGCTTACTCTGAAATGTTTGCTGCTGTCAGAGGCAGGAGTAGTGTATTTTAATTTCCCATTGAAATTTTTGTGAAAGAGTTTTTATGTAGGGTACAGGAACATTTTGACTGGCTGAGTGTAAATTATTTAAATCCCAAAAAGTTTTGGGATGTGGCCAGATTTAAGCTAACAGGAAAAGGAATTTAGTTGAGGTCCTGTTTCTCCTCAGCAGTTGGGTCCAAATCCTGGAAACACTCTCAGTATGTGTTCACTCATTAATTTTACTGCAACTATCAAATAAATCTAAATATAGACATAAGTACTGGCAAGTATTAGCGAGCTAGTTCTATTAATTGAAACATGCTGATGTCACTGAAGATTCCTTTAATGGTCGCTGCGTTCTTTGGCTGTGTAGATACCATTAAAAAACAAAACATGCTTTAATCCTCAGACAGGAGGAGTAGTGTCTACATGTTATTTATATAAGCCTTGGCAGTCAAGAGGAAGTTGTAGATCTGCTAATTATGTGTTGTTGATTGCCTGTCTCTCATCTTACTGCAGTGTTTCAATGGCCAGAGAGATCCCAATTTCCAGCTGAGAAAATGCATTTCATTTTCATGATGCTTGCTAGTTAGACAACAGTGTTTTCTCCCTATAAAAAGGCAATCACAGAACAGAAGTGTGCCTTGGAAGGTCTGAAGATCAGTGTATTGTACGTGTTCCCTTGCTCAGCACAGATTCCTTTTGCTGTGTCCTTTCAAAATCATGGATGGAGACTCCATTTTGATTTATTTCAACAGCATCAGTCTCACAAGTAGCAGAGGACACCCTCTTGCAAGGCACAGAGTGGGTGCTGAGTGAAGCCAGCTGTGTCAGTAGGGTCCTTAACCCTTTGTAGGTGGTGGCAGATCACACTATTGATGTCACTGTTGGACCCTGCTCCTCACTTCTTTTTTCAGATGGGACAGCACGGAAATCAGGCTCAGAAAGCTCATGTTGTTCTCATTCTTCCTTCAGTCCTTGCATCTTTTAAATCCAGGATTAGAAGAAGCTGGATTGAAAATTTTAGGTAGTAAATCTCAGGCTAGTACTATAATTTGTTTCAGTGTCCTAAACATGGTAATAAGGATTGTGTAGAAAAGTGCTTTGGTCCCTCATTTGTTTTCTATTCTAAGCAGCTAAAAGTATTGGTCTGGCACTAAGATAAAATCCAGTTTATTTTGCAGCCCTTAAAGATTTGTTCCTATTTACTGGGCATCCTTACTTTTGTAATAATTAATTTCAAAATACCCTATATTTAAAGAGAAGTGTTTCAGATTTGTGTAAACTGGAAACTACGTAGCAAAAATATTTACCACATTTCTTTCAAACTTTCAATGACTTGTTCTTTAAGCAATGTAGTCCCAGCCAAGTTGCATAAGTTGGGATGCTTTCAGGGTCACTTTCAGGATCACTGAGCCCCCCTGGCTCAGCGTGGGCTGGTGTTTCATCTGTCACATCATGCACGTTTTGTACATGTGTCAGAGTCTGCACATCTGAATTCCTGATTGTAGGTCATACTGGAAATCAGTATTTTTAATTACTGCTTGTATTTCAGGGGAGAAAAAATCATTTAAACCACTGAACTTGGCAGAAATCTTAAATTAATATCTACTGCTGAGTTTTCAAAGAGCCTAGAGGTAGCTCCTCTAGAAGGCAGCTTCTCTAGGGGTTTTCCAGAAAATGATACAGGGTTTAATGCAAGTCCAGCACTACAGCTAAGTCATGCCTGGCGTGGTTTTGCTTTGGACTGGGGTTTTTTATTGTAGTCCTCTGCATGGCTTCTGAAGGAATGGTAATTGCTGGAGTTTGTGCTTCCTAATTGTTTATGGTAACAAAATGCTGGGCAGGGTTTGGAGCACCCAGTGCTGGGCACAGAACCTCAAGAGAAGCGTGGTCCCTGCACCACCTGGTCTTTAATCATCTTTTACAGCAGACAATTTCATCAGTTGAGGACCTTTTGGACAGATTACAGTCTCCAGAACTGATCATTGGGAAACTGATCATGCCTTAACTGTGGCTTTTAAATGTTTGATACGTTTCTGCAAAGAGAAAAGGGAAAATCCGTGTGCTGTGGTGTGTGGGGTAAGAAATATGGAAACCGTTGAAGTAAAGGGTTTTTAGAGTTGGAGAATCTTCTCCAGGGCAAAGAACAGTGAAACTTTGAATAGGTTGCCTGCAGAGCTGGTTTCCTCTGGAGCAATAAAGGTGAACATTTGTCACATCTCTCAGAGTGGAATGGATTTGGCCCTTCCAGGGTCTGAATAATGGAGTACATTATTTAATGAGACTCCTCCAGTTCAAGGACCTAATGTTTGGTTTGGGTTTTCTGGTGGTTGTCTTGTATTTAGGATTTTGGTTTGTTTGGGGTTTTTATCTGTAAAGATGCACAGACCTTTTATAAACATCTTTCATTAAGCTAATGTCATTATATAATTTACTAAAAAGTGTTGAAATTATTGTACATTAACAATCAAAACTGTCTGAAGTCAGACACTTACTGACTTATTGGGATTTAGTCTTTCAATCATTTATTAAATCCAACATCTATGTCCCTCTGCACAAGACTTGTAACCTTGAATCCTTTAGAAGCAATTAAACTTTGCATAAATGTGCAAAAAATTTAAATATGTTTAGTACATGAAATTGCCCTTTCATATAGTGACAATGAGATATCTCAAAGCAGTCTCTGTGCATTGAAAAATCCATGTCATATATATAAAAATATATGTATATATATAAACTGTTTGTATGTGTGTGTGCACATATATTTAAAATCTCAAAACCTTCTGTTAAGGCACAGGTTATTTTGAATGAGATTGGCAGCACAACAGAGATTGAATCTTCTGGATCTTTTAGTCACTAAATATTGAATTTAGAACAGCCTGCTCATTTTATGGAGAGAAATAATTTGAAGTAGAGCTACCCAAAAGGGCACGATCTTATCTAGTAGCAAAAGCTGTGCTTGTTAGTATTTCCAAGCACGTAGAGCACAGCTGAAAAAAAATCAGATTAAAATGAAGCCAGTATTTATTCTTAAGTGGAGTTCACCTGATGTCCTAAGTTTTAGCTTTCATATTATCCAGATTCTGTACTGCATTAGTGTGTAGCTCTGAACTTCATATAAAGTGTTAGCAAGTTCTCTTCACAATCCTTTTCCAGCCCAAGAACTTGCAGCTTCAGGCCCAGAAAGTGTGAACAACAGGGAATTGAGGAGGATGGGACTGCATAACCTGGAGCTGGAATTGGACAATTAAACCCAATATGAAAATAGGTTAAAAAAACTTACAAAAGTGTGAAAACGTGTGACATGCCCAAGGTGTATCCCTTGAGGCCTTTTAATAAATCCCTACTTTATTCTTTAACTCTGTCCAGCCTCTGTTCCAGGTCAGCCTCTCTAGGCATCACACCACTAGTCAGATCTTCTGCAGCTGACAGGCACTTTGATGTGTGTGGTGATATCTTGATATCATCTTGATATCTTGATACTTGATGACATCTTCATACTGATTTTAATCTGTCCTTTTTAGTCTGCCCAGTCTATTTGTATTGTTTCCCTTCTGTTGAGGGATCACTGCAAATAGCAGTCTTGGTGTCTTTAATGTGGCTGAAGTCATATTTTCCAAGAAATGACCATTCTGGTAAAGCACTTACATTAAGAGCATCTAATAAAAGTGATTTAATAGAGGGAATTACAAAACTAAGCAAAGTTTAAGTCTTATTATAAATTACAGATTCCTCTGCCGCATTTAGTTTGTGAATATTTGGAATGTACCTCAGGGAAAATGGTTTTGGATCCAAGCATATTCCAAGCATGGAATAAGAACAAAAAACCTGCAAATGAACTGAAAATCTGGCAGATCCTACATGATGAGGTGCTGAATTTTACTTTGGCTCGACTATTAGCAATGACTGTTAGAAATGTTGCCAGCTCTGATTGAGGAGCACCAAAATGAAGTAGAAGCAGGGTGCTTATTTCATCATTAGCTTGTGTGGTAATGGAAATCTGTTAGAGGCTTCTGTGGGGTAGCTCTCAGACTGGATTGGGATAAATCCTGTGATGACAAGAAGCAGGAATGCATGTGTTGTACTTGGAATGAGCTTCCAGTATCACACTGGAATCGTTCCATAGCGGCTGTGGCAGCCTGTGACTCTGTGACTATCAGAAAGTTGACCTTATAAACAAGTCAAAATCCATAGGGAAATGATGAGTGAGCATTTGAGATGTTCAGAGGAGTGGGCTGGGAGATGCAGGTAGAGTTGTGACCCCAGGGAGAAGATGCCTTCAGCAGAAGCAGACTTTGAGGGATGGAGCTGTGCCTTGACTTTACACATTATTTGGACTCAACTTGCAAGTGTATTTAAAGATTGGAAGATTTAAATGAATGGATTCTCTGGGGTTCACGGAAGTGTGTGGGTTAGCTGAATCCCACAGGTGTTTCTGGCCACATCACTGAGCATATGTATTATCATTAGAATTATCATGATATGCCCCTGCTCCTGTGGAGTGTCCCTGGCTTTCAGACCTGGGCTTGGAGGAGCTGTGTCCATCCAGCTGAGCAAACCTCTGCCATCGCAGCCAGTCAGGATGTTAAAGCACAAGTGGAGTCGTTGTGCAATGTCAGATGAGAAGTTCTGGTGAAAATTGTCCTTTCATATGTAAAATGAATACCACTGCTCATCTGCAGAGTGAGAAATGCAATTATCCTCTTAGGTCATCTCTGTTTTCTGTCATTCATGGCCTTTTCCTTGTCTGTGAGAGGGGTCTGTTTTTCTGGGGAGCTTTCCAACCATCTGATGAACAATGCTGTGCACAGCCAAGTGTATTACTGTACTAGAATTTGATTCTCTAATCCCAAAGAGATGTAAAGAGGAATTTTCCCCTTGTACCTATTTTTTTTTTTTTTTTTTTTTTTT
>VYZP01013112.1:47133-65043 GCA_013400635.1 Hypocryptadius cinnamomeus
TTTTTTAAAGAACAGTTGAATATATATACAATATGCTGGAAATTAAGGTGAAAATATCAAACAGTCCTCTTAATTCAAGAAGATTGGTCCCTCCAGATGTATACAAAAAATTTAACTTCAAGAAGCTGATGAGCTACATGTCAGCGTATATTAATGAAAAATAAGATTAGCAATCTGTGAAAAGGTAAACCCGTACCATTTATTATAAGATTTCAGTGGAGAAAATGTCTTTAAATTCATTTAAATTCATTAATGCTGACTAATACTTTCCCTTCAATTTAGTTTTGGAGTTTGGTTTTTGGTTTTTTTTTCACTTTACCCCTTTCTGCCACTGACTGCCCATCAGAAATCTGTTCAATGTTTTTTCAGTAAATGACGAGACTTAAGCACAGATTTTGTTACTAGGTACTGCTGTGAAGCAGAAGAATGTTACAGTTGTTACTCAGGAGTAGGAAATGAAACAAGCTGCCTTTAGTTTTTCTGCCTGCTTTCTGTCCTAGTGTTGTGCACAATGCACAGAAACCTTCCTTAAGCGTTCTCACTTCAGCCGATTCCAGCTGTATTCCCCACTGTTCCTCTGGTTTCTGCCTATTTAGGTGGTTAATGTTGCTGTTAGCAACAGCTGGACCGGTTGCATGCTCTTGGCTGTTGGTTATGTGCAAGAAAATAGCCCCCAGGGTTGTATGTAGCACAAATGGAATCTTTAGCCTCTGCATGCTTTGAGGTAACGTTCTTTGGCGGTCATCCTGCACAAAACAGCAATGCAATTTAGAAAGACTCACTAATAAACATAAATTCTAATTCATTAAGCAGGTGGGACTGCCCTGGAAGGAAAATCAAGAGTTAGACCAGATCACCTGGTTCTTCATCAAGGTGTATGTCCTCTGGGTTTGTAGTTTCTGTCACTTTTTAAATTGTTTGCTTGTCATACTTGGGTTTGGCACCAGAATGCTATTTTTAAGGTATTTGTATTGAAACCATGCAAAGACCTTTAGAAATGGTGTATAAATTAAGAGTTGACCCAAATGGTCATAGCCAGACAAATTATACTGGCTAATCTTAACCCAAAGATTCCCCAGGCTAGTGATTCTGGATACAGCATCCCTCTGTCCTGACTAGATCTCTATTTTTTAAAAACTATTTTTCCTTTTTAAATTATAAACTGTCTTCCATGGGGTCCATTCTGCAGCCATCTCGAACGTTTGGCAAGCACCTCTTTTTTCCTCCTTCTCCAGCAGAAGATGAACAAGATACAATTGTGCTGGTGCTTCAGGTGGTTTGTATCACTCCAGACAGGCCAGGTGCCTCCCAGTGCATTACCTGATGAGAAACAGCTGCTCCTGCTAGCTTCAAACCCTTCCTGCAGCCAGGGCTCCCTGAAACTGTGCACACTGACTGCCCAAGGAGTGTCCAGAAGGAGCAAATAAAGGTTGTGTGCTTGCATGCAGTTATTTGTCTCTGCTCTTAAGGATGTTTCAGAGACAACCAAGCCACATTTCTAGGTTTTATTTGTGTGTCTCCAGCTGTGCCAGGGGAGGTTCAGGTTGGACATGAGGAGAAATCTCTTTACAGAAANTGCCTGGAGGTGTTCCATTAAAGACTGGGTGTGGCACTCAGTGCCGTGCTCTGGTTGACACAGTGGTGTTTGCTCAAACAGTGGGCTCAGTAATCCCAGAGATCTTTTCCAATGGAATTGGTTCTGTGATTCTGTGTGGAAGATGAATGCAAAGATTCTTGTTTAACCAGGTGCTGTCATGGGCTTTGGGAGAAACAGAACAAGTTGTGAAAATTGTGGTGAATGTGTGTGTCACACTGGCGGATTCTCTGCCAGCAGAACGCCTGGAACTTGCATCCTTTGCATCTCCCAGCTGCCCCACCATCCCACTTCCCTCTCCCATTGTTCACAGCAGAGGCACTGGGCTCCTCCCTGAAGGCATCAGAGCAGTTCTGTGTCATCTCTGTGTTCACTGCCACCATTTGTCATTGCTTGCTTATGTCTTTTACAGAATAAGAACAAAATAGGTTTGATGTGCCATTCAAGGTGTTCTTGAGATGGGTCACTTGACTCTGGCCAGCGGATGGTTTACATTGAATCACTGCTTGCAGGTTCTTGCTAATGCTTGCGGGGTTCTCTTGGGTCCTTCCTAAGCAGTAGTGTGTAAGCTGAGCACAGGTTAGAGTCAGTGGGGGAAAATGCCTATTTTTCCTGGTTCAATTTGCTTCAGTTTCCTGAGTTTCAGTCACAACTTAATCCTTAAACAATGTATTTGTGGAAGAAAACGTTCAATTTTAAAGGCTGGAGTACAAACCCAGGGTTTGGATTTCACCCATGCTTTGGCTGTAGTAAGCTTAGCTTGCAGTGCACCTGCCTGGAGGGGCTCAAAGTTGGAAGACAGAAATCTATTAGAGAGCTGTGTTTTCAGTGTCTTGCCATGTTACACAGGAGCAGGTACTCATTTTCACAAGATGTAATCAGTATTAGAGCAACACTGCTCATGCAGAGTGGTTTTATGGGGGTTTCAGTACCTGCAGGCTGTTCTGAAGAAATACGAATGTTACTGCAGAGTTTTGGAGAATATCACTGCAGTCTAGAATCATCTCTGATTGCTTTGTGGTATTAGAAGGCTTTCAGCCAGCCTGCTTTGGGTGGCTGTGGATGCACTGCAGAGCAGCGCTCACAGGAGGGCTGCAGCAGAAGGTGTGGCTGCCCCACACACCGTCATGGGCAGAACTTCCCAGGGTCCCTGCAGCACTATGAACCAGCTGGGAGCAGCCTGGCTGTGGTACCAGGCACTCTGTGTGGCTGAGGAGCTGACTGAACCAGCCAGCACAGCCAGGTGGGTCTGGCACCCCAGGGAGCAGGTGAAGCACAGCCAGCTCTGCACGGTATGAATGTGCTGAAAGCTTGGGTGGAGCATTCCTGAGCTGCTGCTTCCCTGCTGCCAGCTGGGGCTCACCTACCCCTGCTCCTTGACCAGTGTGGGCACTGGGGGACCGCCTCGTTCAGCTGGAAACATCCCTTAATTCGTGCCAGAGGACGTCTGTGTGTGAGCAGAAGGGTGGATTGAGGTGTCACGTTCTCCAAGAATTCTCTGTACTCTTGATGCAGGAAAAAAAAGGGAAGTCTCTTAATACCCATGTATGAAAAACATACCAAACAAAAAAAAAACCCTTCATTTTTATCCCTTTTTTTTTTTCTTGTTTAAAACATTAACTGAAACTTTAAAGATGTAGCACATGGGGTTTTTTAAGAATATTTTTGTAAACAATATTGAGTACACTGGTAAAGCAGGTCTGTGTGGGCATGCCTCGACTGCAGCTGCAGGTATGATTGCAGAGTGGGTGGCTTTGCTCTGCAGTGTGCTATTGCTGGTGGGATTGCTGGTGGAGCTCAAGTTCGGTTTGTGGCACAGAGGAGTTCAGGGAGCGTGGCTGGAGCTCCTACTCTGTTAGCTTTGGAGTTTTTATCTCAGTGTATCAACCTGGTTTTGTACTTCTACTCCAAAACACAGCCACAACTGAGAAAGGCAGGTTTGGAAAGAGATAATGTTATCTTGTGCCTGTCAGGACTGGGTGTGAAAGCAAAAGGAAGTTTCATTTCTTTAATTGTAATGGAGTACTGTCCCTTACACAGCTTGAAAAGAGCAGCCTTTGTTTCCTAGATGTGATAGTTCAGCCACAGTGAAAGGTTTGTCTGAGTAACTTATTCCTCCTTATCTTATGTGTGAATTTGGATTTCCAAGGAAAAGCAGGGTTTCCCTTCTTATCACATCCAGCACCTGCAGGATCTTGTATTCAACCTGATTTTTGAGTATTGCCATCCTGAACTTTAAGATCAGGTGGTTGTTTAACCACAGCTTCAAAAACAAACTAAGAGTAAATTTTTTCCATCTTCGTTCTGCTCAATAGTTCTGCTGTTTCTTTGTGTTCAATTTCTTAATAAATCATGGGATTTATTAATAAATAAATAGTCTCTTGAAAATGTTTTAGCTTACCAGCTATGGTACCTGTTGGCTGTGGGTTTGCTTTTTAAAATTACATTAAGCAGGTTCCTGGATGGCTTTGTAACTAGGTCTTAAAGCCAAGTTTTCAGTATGTTGTAAAATTTAAGAAGTGGCGAACTTGCTTTAGGATTGGGAGATTAGACCAAGAGTCCTGGCAAAGTGGGCTGCAGAGTATCAAAGGTGAGAGAAATTATTCTCAAAGTCAGCCAGTTTTCAAAATCCTAGTGGTCTTTCCCATCAGCGTGTGCGAGATGCAATTTGCTGCCACCTGGGATTCACTGCTCTTGGCGCTGCCTGTGCTCCAGTCTGTCCTTGGTGCTGTGGCTCCTGGGTGACCTGGTCAGTGCACAAAAGCAGCAGAAAAGAACAGGAGCTGTCCACCGTGTCGGGCTGTGACCCGGCTGAGATGGGGTCACTCAGGCTGGCAGCAGCGGGATCATCACACAGGAGGCAGGAGCAGGGCTTGGGGCTGCTCTCCTCGGTGGGAGGGAGTTGGATTGCTCCTTTCCTGGCCCTGGTGGCTCCAAGGGGCTCCGTCCTGCTGGCACTCCGAGCTGGTGCTGTTTGTGTGGGCTCTCTGCAGGGAGGTGGCTCTGGCTGCCCTGCTCAGGATGGCCTCAGCACACTCTGGTACCAGCCTGGGGACACGGGTGTCCCCTGCCCTGCCTGCTTACAGGGCTAATCCGTGCCCTTCATCAGGAGCACTCAGGGCTGCTAGCTCACACTTGCTCACACACAGATCTTTAGCTTGCATACAGCAATGAGCAGTATTATTCATTAACCCTTAACGAGCCCATGAGATTGAGATTGTGAGAGAACAGCAGAAATACAACCCAGGAAAGGAAAGCTTGGTTACTTTATTTATGAAATCTGTTACTTCTGGTTTTGTGCCAGCCACTTCTGTTTCAGGAGAAGCAGTAGCCTCTCCCTTCCCCGTGCTGCTTTTATCTCCCATCCAAAAAAGCCTTGCCAACAACCTGGTATGTCAGTAAGCACAGCCTGGTTGCCTGCCTTCAGGAGGCTGCTGCCAGCTGCTCAGCTTAAAACACTTGCAGACCACTCTCAGTGTTCCTGGGGATGGCAAGAGAAACGCCACCTGGGCCTAGTCCCTTTTCCCTCCATGTGCCATTTCACTCAGATGCCCAAAGACAAGCATAAATGGAGCAAAGAAGGGATTTAATTCAGCCGTGCCATGACTGTGCAAAGCACCCTCTGACATGGACATGGAACCAACCCTGCAGGAGAGTGTGCTGACAAAAGGAAAGATTGATGATCTGAACCCTATATTAATATTCAAGCAAGCAAGCAAATAACAAACCCACAGTGTGCAACCTCCCTGGTGCAAACTTTCAATTTGCACACATAGTTATTTCACAAAAGATTCATTTTAGACAGTGACATCTTGCTTGGTCTGTTCTCCACTGTATAGTGTAGTTGTATAGTATCCTAGTGCTCCAAAACCAATAAAGTCACCTTCCCTGGTGGTGCTGAAAAAACACATTCTTGCTTTTAACAGAGGGGAATATTCTGACTTGCTCAGGAGAAATGGTATCTTAAGGAAAATGGAAACCAATTTCTGGCTCAGTGGTGGGTCCATACCTCTACTGTACAAATCCTTTTGCCCATGTTTTTTTGATGTGGAAAAACTGCCATTTTCCTCCCTTGAAACAACCTTCCCATAGATATTCCCAAGCCCTGTGTTGTTTTCCTGCAGAGTGTGTTCTGTTGTTTCTTTTTCAACTCCTTTGACTGGCAGTGCACTTCATGGTCCGATCCCAAAAATGAGAGTTAATTAGGGCCTTGGAGAGGGATTAAGAGCATTTTAAACAAAAAATTATCCTCAGGATGTTAGGACTGCTTTGGGAACAAATAGGGTACAGGAAGGTGGGAAGTGGGACTCTGATATGTGGTTTGACAATCCAGTTGTGATCAGGCCAGAGTGATGTTCCTGTCACATCACCTTGTCCATGAATTCTTTTGGCAACTTCTATTTCCTACGGGAGCTGGCCACGAGGAGTGGTGTGCAGGGATAGTGTTTCTTCTCAGGCTTTTTCCATGGTATGCAGCTGATCTTCCAGCATGCAAGTCACCCGTGCTGACAAGAATCAGATGCACCTGTTCCTTGAGCACAGCCCACTGCACAGATGCAGATTAAGAGCCCCTAAACAGAAAGGGCTGGAGGACGTGGACCAGTTGAGCTGGGTAATTCCACTGCCAGAGGTATTTTTAGTATAAACTGTGTGCTTGCATCTAAGTTTAGAGTGATTGTAATTATGTTAGAAGTTTTGTTACACAAAAATAAACAGCTGCTGGAGACTGAGGGCAGCTCGGGACCACGAAGCATTGAATGCACTGACTCACATGTGGCAATGCTTTTCCTAATGTGCCCACTGGGATTCCTTGCCTCAACTCTACTGCCTGCTTCAGCAATGTGGTTTGCTCTTCATCAATTTCAGCAGAATATTTTTGGGTTTTTTTGGGAGGATTTTGTTAACTGGGTTGTGAGAGGTGCTGTCATCTTCTTCTCCTCAGCAATGCCTGTAGTTTGATTATAAACTGCAGATTTTTCCTTGCAAAGAAACACTGTGTTTACATATGTGCTATATTGCACCTATATGCTTCACATTTCCCTGGGCTGGTCTATCAGATCTCAAGATTTCTGAAGATTTCTGGGATGGATTTATGGATGTATGCAGAAAGTGTGGGCTGCAGAAGGACAGCATTCACATTATTGTGCTTACAAGGGGTTTGCTAGCCAAGGGCAAAGAACACTCTTCCTTAAGCTTTCAGTCAAAAACCAGTCTAGACATTTTTATCACATTAAACAGTCTGAAGCATTTAATAGGTATGTGACAGGAAAAAAAAGCAGTCTGAACTAGCTGACCAGTTTTCTTATGGGAAAAGCCTGCTGGGCTCAAGGTTTTATTCATTGCAGTGGTAATTATTATGCTGGAAATGCTTAACAGTGATGAAGACAAAGCTGGTTTTAGACCTTTTCACTTTCTAGGGGGTCTGCCGTGCTTTGGGTGTGACGCTGCTCTTTGTTTTGATGTGCCTTTGCTGAGCCTGTGTGCCACTTGTTACTGAGCTGTAGGAGGCCAGAGTGGCTGGTGGCAGCCGCAGTTGAGCACCACTTGAGAACACTTCAGTTCATCCAGCCAGTGCAAATGGCAAAACATTTTCTCTCTGTCTCTGCAAGGGTCCCTTTACCAATTTTCATGATGTAACTGGTTATATCTGTTGATTCCCACTGCATTTGATGGCTGCCAGACTGCTCTTTCTTTGACCTCCACCCTCACTTGTAGATTCAGTTCTTTCGCCTTTCCAAGCTTCTCCCCCATTCATCTGTTGGTCTGTCTGCAGCGTGGGGCAATAGTGAGCTCCTCCCCTCCAGGAGCCGTGCCATCCCCCTCCTGAGCTGCCACAGTAAGTGACTGACCCCCTCTGCCCTTGCCTGGAATGCTGGCAGTGTTCCTGTCACTTCTCTCTCTTTCACCCCCACACACAGGCACCAGCATTGTTTTTCTTTTGGTCTTTCTTAGTGTATATTCCACCCAGTTCCTTCCTTTCCAGCCATATTGCAGTAACCCAGCTTCATACTTGGAATAATCTCTAAAAATAGCCTTGCCTGTGCTATCCCAAATAATTTCCATTTCAGCTTTCCCAAACTATCTGCTGTTCTTTTCTAGCATGGTGAAAGCGTGGCCATCTCGGGCACTTTGTCACGCTGCCTCAGCCCACATCAGTGCCAGACAGCCCATCCTGGCTTCCTGTAGCTTTTCCTCTTGTTACTTCCTTCCTCCTCTGTTCAGTTCTTCTGCTCTTTCCCCACTTCCCTCCACCCTGATGGTTGTCTGGAGTCAGGAATGTCCTCATGGTGTACATGCTCTCTCCTTTCCAGGGAGGGAGGAGAAGGTGCTGCTCCTCTCCCTGCCTGTGTGGGTGTGTACCCATGGACCTGTGAGGGCAGAGCTATCCTCTGTGCTGTGTCCCTTTCCTCCTCAGCACAAGTGGGGTCACAGCAGCAGGTGGCAAGAAAGAACAGTGATGATGAGGAGGAGGAGAAGAGGGATCAGCTCCCCCTCTCGTTTCCTGCTGCTTGACACTGAAATTACATCCTGAAGTTAGGAATTCAGAGAAATAGAGTCCCCTGACTCTGGTGTCGCCAGCTGGTCCAGAAAAATCTGAATAAATGGGGTTTGTCAGCATGCTGTAGATCTTGCTGTTTATTAGGAGCTGCCAGAGCAGGGTTCCAAAGGGGCTGTGTGGGCCAGCAGGCCATACCAGCACTCCTGACTGGCAGGCTGGCCCTCCTTTCTGTCTCCATACAGGACAAATAGGTTACATACCAACACTTTTATTTTTATCCCTTTAGGAATACTCTGTCAAATCATCCACTTGGAGCAATCAAAAACTGAGATGCCTTTCCTTCAGAAATTTCATATCTATATTATGGATAGCTGAACGAGCCAAATGCATCCAGCAGGAAATTCAGAGAGGTTGCTGCCTTGGAGCACTCCCCCTCCCCTTCTGTACCAGCTGACATGCCTGGTTTTACCCCATTTCTTCCACAAGCCATGCATTCATACTCAGAGTGACATTTGAGGGTGCTGTTCTGAAGTCATGTAAACAGCTGAATGCCTCAGTAATGACTGTGTTAGCGCTGTGAACTGTTCTATCAGATCAAGTGCTGAGCAGTCTCAGGCAGCTCCCTTCACCCCACAGAGACAACAGCTGTCAGGTCGGTGGCCACTGCAGGGACAGGGAACAGAGCACAGTGTCAAGAGGGCTGTTTTAATATTTGATTAGTAGAAATGAATATGCAGATTGCACGGGTTCTCTGAGCAGGGATTAGTGAAAGAGACTCTGTTGCCATGTTTTATGCATTCCCATTTTCTGCTTGTGGTTAACTATGAGCTTACCAGCTAAAGGACTGGGGATATTTTTCCTTTATCCTTGGCCACATTTTCTGTACAATCTTTCCTATTGTTTTCAGAGCTTCTGGGCAGTGGCACAACAACCGTTTAAAAAGAAATGTGGCTGAAACAAATTGACAAGAAGTGCTTACTCTGCCACCTACCTACCATAATGAAGGAATAAGAACTAAAAGTTCAGAACCAGTTGCTTTTCCTCTTGCTTCTCTATGAAATTGAAGATATAAGTGATATCTGGTGTATTTCTGGTGTATCCTGCTGGAAGGTGGGCTTCTGGATTTCCAAATGTTGGGCAGCAGTTTCTTTTCAGCCTTGCCTAGTTGTGATACCCTGCGTTTAGAACCAGGGCAATCTCATCTTCAGCAAAATGCCCTCTGTGTTAATGAGTCAGCACTGGGTGTTACTGGTGGTGGAAGGGGTACTTAGCATCGCTAATCCTGTAATTCAGACAAGTCTTGCTAGCCTCCTTCTTGAGAGGGAGGAAGGAAAGTGGGAAATAGCAAAATGTCCATCCGGGACTCAGAGCTGTCTGGCTCACCCCCAGCTGCAGCCTGGATCCTTTGACTCCTCCTGCCTCAAAGGGAATGTGTTTTTCCTGAGCAATTGATGATGAGTGCTGGCTTTGCATACAACAGGCAGAGTGACTGCTGAGAGGTGAGAAAAACAAACAAGTTGAACCTCTACAAGAGGGTTTAGGCCAGGCAGTTGTTATTATTATTTTTTCCCCATCCATTAAATGTCATTGTGATTCCTAGATCTGCTCTTTGCACACGAGTGTTAATGCACATGCTGTGAGCCCCATGTAGTTTCTTTTCCTCATACAGGCTGGGAGATTTTCTTTTTCTGTGATGTGAACTTGAAATCTTGGCAGAAAGATAAAATGAAACCAGCCAACTGAAATCTCCATGGGGAGCTGCAGTCTGCTCCAGCCACACTCCAGCAAGGGCAGCTCACAGCTCTGCTGCTGCTCTTACTCGAGCCTGGGCCTGCCACAGAAGGGAGCAGGTAAAAAAGCTGCACCTAAAATCTCTCCTGCCCAGGGCTGGGAGTTACTGCTGGCCTGGGCAGAAGGACAGTGGGTAATTTCCAATTTTGCTAAATTCCAACCCACTGATAATGCCCTGCCTGCATTCCCTTACCTTTGAGATGGGAAAGGAAAGGAAAGGAAAGGAAAAAGGAAAGGAAAAAGGAAAGGAAAAAGGAAAGGAAAAAGGAAAGGAAAAAGGAAAGGAAAAAGGAAAGGAAAGGAAAGGAAAGGAAAGGAAAGGAAAGGAAAGGAAAGGAAAGGAAAGGAAAGGAAAGGAAAGGAAAGGAAAGGAAAGGAAAGGAAAGGAGCTGGCTCTGTCTCTAGGGTGGAAGGTGGGTGCTGAGATGGCATCTGAGCAGCATTGAATCTTCTAAGATAGATACCAAAATCTTACTGATGCCATGGGTTAAACTGCATAATGACAATCTTAAAATGCCCTGTGCATTTCCATGGTGACTGTAGTTCCTAGACTCTATCCAGGGTACCAAGAAATTTGTAATTAGTTTAAACTTCCAACAAATACCTACTTTTCACGCACTGCCAACTGTCAAATCATGAATGCAGCTTTTTTATGTTAATGCATTTTAGACTGCTGGAACAATTGCCAAAGATCCCCTCAGCTTTGTCTGAAATTTTAAGCCAGCAATGTGGGTCACTCTTGTTTTCTCAGAAATCATCCAGAAAACCAGCAAATTATAATGTCACTTTCCTAATTTTAGATTTTAAAGTAACATCTATGTTCCTCACAGCTTATTAGTTTTTCATTTATCTGTATATTTTGAAAAAGTTCCTAATAGATCATGTCCAAACTTTAATAAAGTTTGGTTTGAACTAAAGTACCTGACCATGGGAGGGATTATTTCAAACACGCAGGGATTTAGAAGTTATTACAAAAATATGATCTTGACCTTTCATTGCATTTTATTAATACAAAGTGCAGGCCTGTGTCAGAGTTTGGAAATGGACAACTGTGGTCATGGAGCAGCTGATAGTTGTAGCTTGTTTTATTTTTGTTTGAGGTACTACATTGTGTTCTTTCCAAAACTTTTCCTTGCACTTAAAAAGGAAAGACTGCTGATATTAATGCAGTTTGGAAGTTTGTTTTTATGGTATTTATAGTTAATAAGTCAGTCTTAGGATCTTGCAGTTGTTTTATGTCCTTGGATCCCTTCCTGAACTCCTGCATTTGTAATTGGAGTGATGCTCGCTTATGGTTGTTTGGTGTTTATCTGTACTCCCACCTGAACTCTTTTTAGAATTTTAATTTCAAACATTTATTCCTGTCTTCCTATCACATTAAAGTACAGGAACCACTTCTGCTTGAGATCTTTTAGAGCAAAAAGCTCCAGAATGAAGCTAAAAAGAAGAAACTGAAGTTCTACATGTCAAAATCGCCCATGATTTGAATTCAAATAATTTGCACAAACACTTTGTACAGGTGTACCTAAAAGTGAGAAACACTACTCACTGACTTATGATGTGTTACCTGTCAGCAGCAGATTAAGCAACAATGGAAATTAAGCAGGGTATTAATTGCCCAAACACCAAATTGAAAACTTGGGGTTTCTTTAATAAATCTGACAAATCCCATTCCTTTAGGCTGTAATTTGCTGCTGTAGTGATACAAGGTGTCAGAGTTTACAAAACTGTAAAGGGAGACTCTGGGCCTCAGTAAATCAGGAAATACTTGAGATGTTTTGCGAGTGCTGCATGTTTGTTTGCTTGTTTGTTTTATTATTCCATGAGGTCGCCTTTGTTTTAACACTGCTTTCCATTGAAAGCCACAGAGTGAAGTAATTACACTTAATAAAAGTCACTGCTGGTTAAATCCAGACACCCTGTATACATCCATCACATGCTATAGCAATTCAGAAAGGATCTTGGCAGCGATTACACAAACCATTCTTTCCATCAAAGTCCAATTTGCTCTCTATTACTACCTGGGGATGAGATGGCTTCCAGGAAATGGGACACTTGATATTATACTAAATAAATCTTGAGCACCTCTAAGACTTCTGCATGATTAAAGGTAAAAATGTAGCATCTTCCACATTTTTAGCCAACTTAATATTTTGCATGGTTGGTGTTATTGGAATGAGACAAAACAGGGAAGGTTCTGGGGAGTGGTTCCTCATCACATGCTCTCATGAAATGAAGCTCACTTGACAGACCTAAAGCAAAATGTTGCTGTTAGATGCACACTGAATGATATGTGTAAATGAATATCAATTGTCATTTACTGTCTTTTGATGAGTCAGTTTGCTAAATCCTCTGTACAATTCACAGCATTATGAGCATTTTCCCTCCTGAAGTAATCCCTTGGGGAGATCTGTGCTTTTCCCTTCTCCTCCCACCTTTGCTGTTACAGAACTGAGAATATGAACACCAAATTTCCTATGACCGGAAGGAAAGAATAGTAAATACAACTTGACTAATTCCATGAAGTTTGTAGTTTTCTATGCTTGGTTTATTGTTTTTTAACACTTAAGATTTTAATAAGGGCCAGTTCTGGTAGTTCTGCATTTTAACTCACTATTCAAGTCAAAGCTTTTTCTGGGAGTATGTATAGATTCTCTTGTTGCTTTAGGAGTTGTTTTGAAAACGAGTAAAATGTTACCTTTTCTTTGAACACTTTGGGTTTTTTTGGTGTTGCAGTGGCAGTGTTATTTTTGTTTTTCCAGGCATTTCAAGTGACATCCGTCTGAAAGCTCATTTTGGTCAGCAAGTGAAACTAGTAAAGCTGGTTTACAATGGTGGCACACAATGACTGATCCCAATGTGTGATGAGTCCAGATGACTTTGGTGATCAATTCAAAAGGGAAACTGCTCCAGTGGCTCTGTATTGCTGTTGAGCAGAGAAATAATTTGCCTTCCTGGGCCTAGAAATGTCTGTAATTTAGAAGTTTGTGAGGAATTGGACCTGAGTGAATCATCTGAGAAGCTTTCCATAAGGGCTTGATTTAAATGTGTTTCTAATTGTCAGAATGGAGTTGGAAATATAGCAGAATAAGTTTATTTACAAAACCAGCATTGTCTCTTCATACACCATTCACTTCTCATAAAGGCAAGTGCTGTCCCCCTGAAAAAGGATGGGTGGTCAGCACTTAGCTCAAAAAATGAGAGTTTTCAAATGAATAGGAAGGCTGGGAAAAACTCTAGATACGGACAAACTAGGAAGCCATTAGGACAAGAAGAAAACAATGTGAGGAAGCTGGGGGGTGATGTTTGAGTCCTGTGTTTTTTCCTAGGAATTCAGTGGCTGTCATCAGAGGGGGTGACTGGGGCACAGCTGGGACCTGAAGGCAGGACCAGGAGCAGGTACTCATTGTGAGCTCTGCATGGGCAGCCTCGCTGAGCTGGGGCAATGCTCAGCAGGTCAGCTCAGAACAGGCCCCTCTTGTTGTGGTCTGAGCCCTCAGCTGCCCCTGAATTCCAGCGGAATGGAAAATGGGAGGAATGGAAACGGAGAGCGGTGCTGGGCGCTGCGTGCTCAGGCGCCTGTTGGGTGGCTGCTGGTGCTCCTGGACCTTGTTTTGGGGAGAGCTGCTTTCAGTTGCTTGCATTAGCTGTGGGAATAATGTGTTTAAAAATAGCCTGCTGAAAGATTAATCTTGAAAAAAAAGGGAAAAAAAACCCCAGCAAAATTTGACTGTGGAACAGCTTGGAGAGCTGGGAAATCTTGGAATTGTCTTCTAGTATAGTGTGGGCACTGCAGAAATTCAGCAGCATGACCCTGTTACTTTTTACATAGGATTCACACTATAGTGGCTTTTATTTTCTTAAAACTTATTCTGCATTTAAGTTCTAGAGTTGAAACCAAGGTTTTGTGTTTAAAAGACGTGAAACTGCATATTGCTTTTCTTCATTTTCCCTGTCTCTGCATTTTGCTTATGTTAATGCCAGTACCTTTATGACCAAATGAATTTGACATTGAGGAGTAAATACATGAAGATCTGACTTTTCTTGAAGTTTCTAGAAACGTTTATCGTATTTGAATATGAAAGTACTTCAAGGCCTCATTAAAAAATGAAAGGGGCATTTTTATAAGAATTTCAGTGCTGCACTGCCTGTTTGGTCATGGACAGCTGGATGTTCACTCTAGTCCACAGCTCTGCAGGGAGACTTGCTGGACTGGGATGAACTCCATTAAAAACCCCCAAAAGTTAGAGAAGTCTGCTGATCTAGATCTGGTTGTCATTGTAATGAAGAATCTTGTTTACCAAACAGGACCGATGGTGAAGGTTATATATACTTCAAGGTGAGGGGATGTCCTGGGGTCACTGGGAATGGGAAATAGATTAGTTTTTTAGGTTTTTTAAATTGCTTCCTTGAAGAAAAACATCTATTCCTGGGCAAGATTACTGAACTCAGCATAGTGCTGGGTGGGTGCTGCACTTGAAACCCACACAGGCAGTAACTGGGGCAAGTTTATGGGGTGCAATTCCAAGAGGTAAGTGGTGAAAATGGCAAACACGGAGTGTGGAGCCTCCTCACCTCTCACTCAGAAAATAGGGATTCATTCCAGAAGCAAAAATAATATTGACTAAAAAAAAATCTACAAGTCCTGTTAGGATAGCGGGGGCTAAGCAAAGTGCGGAAATGGTGTTTCTGTGTTTGAAACTGGGGGGCCAGCTCTGAGGAACTCTGCTGCCCTTTCCAGCAGTGTCTCAGCATTGACAGGATGTTTATGGGGTCCAAGGAGTATCCTATCCATCATGCTAGCCAGCCCTGTGGGTTAGTTTAGAATATCACCTCTTTCCCCAAACATTTGTCTCCTTTGTATTAACAGAATCCTTTCCTCCTCCTGTTCAGCCACACCTTGTCCTTCTTTTGGTCAGAGAATGAAAAAACCCAGGATTTATAGCCCACACGCCCCAGATTTAGCTTAGTACAGCCAAGCTTACAGAAGAGGAAGACGTTTGTTAATTAATGCTCTTCTGAATATGGTTCATTTTGTGTCCTCGCTCTTTGGGTACTCCAGGTGAATTTCATGTCATCCAAATCATGCCTTCAGGCACAAATCAGTGTTGGGAGAAAGGGAGATACTGCAAGAGGCGTTTAACTGCTGCACTTCACCCGCCTCTCCCCTGTAGTCATTAATTAACTCCTGAGGCGTATTTATGTGAGTGTTCTTCGTGCTTTTGTCAATGGTATGTATTCAGAGTAGTTGTTATACTTTGAGAAATCTTAAGTCAGTAAGAAGATTCGATTTCAGTTTTTAAAGGCAGTATAAAAGTTTTCAAATAAAAATTTTGCTGCCTTTAAATTTAGTTCCTTAACCTTCTATGTCTCCCAGTTGAATCTTCACACATTTCATTGTTATTTAATTGCTCTGAAGAGGGCAATTCTTGATTCTCATCATAGTGAGGATATATGCATGCATATATTTGCAGCCATATGAATGCTACAGTGTCGTGTTTGTTCGGGTTTGCTGGTTGGGATTGGTGTTGCTTTTCACTCTCTTTGAATTGCTAAAAAAGTCGATGGAGATGAACAGAGGTCCAAAGAGTGACAGGGGAATATTTTGTATTTTCGTTTGGTGATCTTAAAAGCTAACAGGGTTAAGGGAAAAATGGATTTTTGAGAGGAGTGTAAGAAATGTGAGACTGAAAAGAGCTTTTCTAAAGGCAGAGAGCATTTTCTTCACCTTCTGCACAGCTGCCAAAGCATAAGTCTTAAAAATGTTGTTTGTTACGATTCCTCCAACTCCTTGCTGCATGTACTCGAGCTGCCTTTCCCTCACACTTCATCTGTCTGCGTTCATCTGTAAACCGAGGTGACCTGTGAGAGCAGGGCTGGGGAGGGGACTGGGAGGTGGCAAATACAAGGAGCTGGAGTCCCGGGACAGAAGTTGCTTGTGGATGAACTGTGAGCAGTCAGGCGTGTTCTCTGCCGCTAAACCGAGTTTATGCAAATGGGATGGAGCGCTGTAATCCTGCTTCTGTGACAGGGGTGGGGCTGGCTTACTGCTCCTGGTCCAGACCCCAGACTTCAGAGAGGCAGCAGGAAAAGTGGAGAGGGCTCAGGCTGACTGCAGGGTTTGAGAAATGCACGTTGCAGCCCAAAGTGAGGAGCTCCTTCCTTCTGTTGAATATCCAGGGATGAAGTAAGGGGTTCATCAAACAGTGTGAGTACCCAGGGGGAGGAGAGGCCCTCTGTGGAGCTCCTCCAAAGTGAGGAGCTCCTTCCTTCTGTTGAATATCCAGCGATGAAGTAAGGGGTTCATCAGGCAGTGTGAGTACCCAGGGGGAGGAGAGGCCCTCTGTGGAGCTCCTCCAAAGTGAGGAGCTCCTTCCTTCTGTTGAATATCCAGCGATGAAGTAAGGGGTTCATCAGGCAGTGTGAGTACCCAGGGGGAGGAGAGGCCCTCTGTGCAGGAGGCTGCTCCAGAGCTGTGTTTCTGGGGCTGCATGAAGAGCTGGCGAGCTCACCAGGTGCATGCTGTCAAGGTGGTGAGTGTTTCTGGGAGCTCAGCGTGTGCTCAAGCACTCCTCACATCCAGGTTTGAGTGCCAGCTGTGGAGGGAGCATTAGGATGTGCCTTAGGAGTTCAGAGCACCTGCAGAACTTTTAAATCTGGGCTTGTGTGAGGTTCAGCACCAGTGTAAAAGGGGAAAAAGCAATTTCTACAGGCTTGGGACTGTGCAGGAATATTCTTCACAGCCTTAAAAGTGCCATTACATTTCTGGTGTTTTAGCACAGAATGTGTCAGCTTTTCCCAGAAGGATGGGAACATTTATTGCTGCATGAGCTACCTGTTGTATTTGGAGACCATTCTGATAATAGAAGGCATTTAAACAGATAGGGGAACAGCCACCATGCCATAAAAGTAGTGGTTATCACTTCAGGTGTGCCTGTCTTAGGTTTCCTTTGCCCCAGGAACAACCGCTGAGTTTCAATTTGTTGTGATTGTTCGGAGGTGCTGTGTGAAGTCCATGAGCTGCAAAGGACACAGCCCCATCATGCTGCTGCAATGGGGTGGCTGTCCTGTTATCCAGCTTCCCTCGTGGAATCAGGGAAAAGCAGCTCAGGCTGGTCTGAACTGGAGGAGACACGAGAATTATATGTAATTAAAAAAAAAATAAAAATTGTCACTTTCCTTGAAAGGGTGTCAAACCATCTCATAATCCTCATGAGTAAGGTGATATTCCTTGTTTACAGAGTGGCAAGCGCTAAGTGCACAGGACTGGCTAAAAGAAAAGGGGGCTTTTGATAAGATATTGGATATAGATGATCTATTTTCTTCAAAACTTCTCTTCACTGGGAGAAAAAAGGCACAGACAGAAAGTTTAAATATCATTTAGCCTTTTTTTTTTAAATTAGGGAATAGACATCTATTATTTTGAATTCTCATCCTGTTTTCAATGAAAACGAACACTTAATGGTTCATTTTACATGTATATATAACTTTCAAACTGTATTTTTGATTTCTGTATCAGTGACCAAAAAAGGGCAGGAGATGGGTTAACATGAAAATCTACTTTGCATGTTTTAAGTAGTAGAGTTATTTTTTCAGTAGAAAGTTGCCAAAATAACTGTTCTTAAAGCAAATATTGGACAGAGTCTTTTAACAGTTCTTTTGTTCTCATTCTTTTTCTTGTTAGAAGATGTTTTATGTGAATGAAAACAAGACAGACAAGGGACATACTACAAAGTTCTTCAACTCTTTTAATCACTTGTGTTTATTCTGGGTTTAAAATTCAGTCAGAGGAGACATCTCTGTGTGCATGGATTGCCCAGGCTGTCCTGCTCTCCCCAGGGTTTTATCTGACTCTTTGTTCTTCTCATTTGGACAAATGTTCCCAGGTCTTGTGTCCATGCTGCAGCAGATCCAGGGCTGGTCACCCTTAACCCGTGTGGTGCCTCTGGGGACAGTCAGGAGTGGCTGAGCATCCCCAGCTGTCACTGCAGGGACAGCAGGGCAGGGTGGGCTCAGGGGGGTGGCC
>VYZP01013113.1:0-17477 GCA_013400635.1 Hypocryptadius cinnamomeus
CGGCGCCATCGCCTCGTCCGACCGCCTGGCTGCCCCACCGCCCGCTTCGCCGCCGCCGGGCTCCGCGCAGCTCGGCCGCCGGCTCCTCCTTCTCCCCCGCCCTCCTGCCCGCTCAGGTGAGCGACCGGCAGCGCAGGGGGGCCGCGGCGCCTCCTCGCAGCATCCGGCGGCGGTACTAACTCCGCCTCGCTCCCCTCCCCGCTTCTCCCCTCCTCCGCCTCCTCCCCCTGCCCACCCCCGCCCCGCCGGCCGCGCCGCAGGAAGCGCCGGGCGGTACGGGCGGGCGCGGCAAGAGCGGGCGGGCGCTGCTGTGGCGCCAGCGTCAAGGTGGCTGCGGCTCCGTCACCGGCCCAGCCTGGGTGGGGGCCGGGCGGGAGCGCGCCCTGGGCCCCGTGCTGAAGTGAAGTGGGATCTCATAGTCAACAAGACGCAGGACTGATCTCTTCTCTGTGATGACCAGTGACAGGACCCTAGAGAATGGCCTGGAGCTCAGTCATGGGAGCTTTATGTTGGATATCAGGAAAGGGTTCATCGCCCAGAGGTGGTTGGGCCCTGGAACGGGCTCCCCAGGGAAGTAGTCACAGTACAAGCCTGAGAGACTTAAAAAGCTTTAGGACAGTGCTTTCAGGTACATGGTGTGATTCTTAGGACTGTCGTGTGCAGAGCCAGGAGTTGGACTCGATGGTCCTTGTGGGTCCCTTCCAACTCGTTAAGACCTGCGCTTCTGTGGGACAGGTGTGATGCTCCGCAGAGGGGAGGGCGTGTCGCCAGTGCTCCGGATCCAGGGCCCGCCGCGGGACCGGGCGTGTCCCTCAGCCTGGCAGGATGGAGAGGCCTCCGAGAGAGCCAGCGCGGCTCGGCAAGTCGGTGGCCTGGGGAGCCCCAGACACCCTGCGTGTGGACTGTGGGACAGAGACCTTGGGGTGCTGGGGCCGCTAATGTTGCTTAGTGGGTTGCCGGCAGCTATCCCTCCTTAGCTCTCCGTTGTCTCTGGTTACCAGGAGCCTGAAGAAGGGCAGTGGGGCAGCCCTTCTGCCTCTTGCACACCTTCAAGTCTGCAATTCATGCATTCTCTGGAGGCTTGTAAAACCCTGTGTCAGTGTCAGAGCATCTGTGTAAATCAAACCGTTTATTTGTGCACCTCAGCCAGCCCACCAGCCTCCTTTACCCACTTGAAGCTGAAATGGGATCAACAAGACCGTGCAATGCATCCCTCCCTCATGTCCAACCAGCTCACAGTCCTTGAACTCTTAACCAATGACCTCATGTGCTTAAAACTAGAACCATACACACATTTTTGTCTTTGAGAAGTTACTAATGTTTACGCAACAGCAGCTTTTGCTGGAAAACCAGCCAAACCCTTCACCAAATTCTAAAAACAATCTGCAAAAAAATGCAAGGAACCCCCCAACTTCCCCTGCACCAGAAGCAAAATAGTGGGTCTGGAGTTCTATTGCGATATTTTGACAGATTTGTGTAGCTGAGGCTGTAAACATCTTCATAAATTCTGTAAACATAATCCTTGTTCTGGAAAACCTTCCTTAGGAAAACACTTGGGAAGACACTTCATGAGTTGTGTATCTGTCTTCAGGAAGCTCTTATGTGCTCATGAAAGAGCACTGACTGTTATACATTACTTATAAATAACACATATATATGCATCTGTATGTGTAGGTCAACACACTAGTAGTGTATGTTTAATTCTGGCTATATTAATTATGGTGTCATTCAACAGGTACCCCCAGCTCCTCAGCACTGGTCAGCCCACAGTGGAGTTTTCCACATATTTGGGAAAACAGCTGATGTAGGCACAGGCAGAGAATGTCCCCATGTTGTAGAAGCAGTGCAACTGGACTCACTCATTGCACATTCAGCATCGTGTTGCTCTGAGCATGCATGATTTGTCAGTCTGGAAACAACAGAGGCTCCCAGCTCATCCTCTGACCAAAGCCTCCCAAACCCTGGCAAGGGCTTCTGTGAATTTCTAGCTGTCTCCTCACATGGCTGGAGCTGCCAACTGCAAAGGAAATTTTAGGGTCCTTCATTTTACTGGGAACAAAATAAACCAAGATTGGGTTTATTCGAGGTAAGCAGCCATGGTCTAGCTGGCATGCCAAAACAAGTTTGTTGACAAACTGGATATTAACCCAGTTTAGTTGCTTAGCTCATCAAAATGCACTCACTTTTATCCCAAGTAAGAACAAGACTATGTCTAGGGCTCTGTGTGGGGCCTGACTCTGCAATCCTTACTTGGTTAAAACTCCCACTGATGCAAACCCATCCTGGTATGGATTTGTGTATGCACCTGTGGTCAGGGAAGAAAGAAGCGTAAGCTCCAATGTCTTCTAAATGTGTTTGATGGTGCCACTAACTAAGGCAAATTCCTGCCTTACAATTTGAATAAGCTTTGGTCAGTATTTCATAGGAAAATTTCATCGGAAATTAAAAATGTAATAATGTAGTAATTCTTGTTATCTGAAGATCTGCTTTGCAGTTGTTTTGGCCATGGTTGTTACTGTTGTCATCTTCTTTCATGTTGCCAAGGTCAGGCATTCATTTAAAAGCACTGTTTAATTTTGTTGTGTTATTACTACAGGCTTCATGTTTCCCCCAGATGGGAAATGCAGGGACAATGACTGAAGAGCTGCATGGAAGATCATAACTCAGTCACTCTCTAAAGAGACAAAGCAGAAGAAAGGCACTGGGCTGAGCACAAAAATAGCCTGGAAGGAGAAAGCTTCAAACTGTCTGAGACCTGCAACTAAAATATGCCAAAAATTATTGCTGCTTCAAGTAGCATTAAATCCTGCTTAGTGCCCAGCAGGAATATTTAGTGAGTGGCTTCAACTTCGGCACTGAAAACATGGATATTCCACCACCTTACCAGGACCCCAATCCCATCCACTATTGTAGTAGTGATTTCAGACACTGGCTTGAATGAAACCTTTTCCCACAATTTTCAAATTCAGTTCTCAACAGCAAAAGGGTGAGAGGTTCAGAAATAACACAGGAACAGGTGACCACTGAGATGTGAATAAAACAGAACAAAATCATGCTCTTTATTGCCTTTCATTACACCAGGACGTCTACTGTAGTGTGGAAAACTAAATGAAAGACCTGCAAATATGAAAGAGTAAAGTACCTCCAGCTGCATGCAGTAAGGATTCAATAGCATTAAGGAATCCTAAGGTCATTACAAACTACAGGTACAGTGCTCCATAGATTGTTTACTTTCATGAGGGACACTGGAAAAAAACTACATGTACTCTGAATATATACAGACTTCGTAAATATGTTAATAGTTACAATCAAGATTCTGATTTTGCTGTAAGAATCATTAGGAAGTACAATCTTAGTGGAAAGTTAAGTAACTTATAATTTGCCCTAACACTTTAAACCTGCAAACAAATGAGGGGTTTTGTTTTTTAATAGCAAGCCATACCTTTTGGGAGCACTCTTATCATGTATGTGCAAAAAACCTCCCCAAAATGTTTAAATATATTTAACAGAATTTGTCTCAAGGTCAGTTATACTGAAATGTGGTAGTTAAGTTTGTGTCTTCACTTTTTCTGGGCAACTGTAGTTTTTTATTGTTTCAATGCTGTTACAAAGAACTGCCCTAAGAATATCCATGTAAGAACTTGATATGAAAACGGTAAATAAAAGCAGCATTTGTCATTGATTAGCCTGGATGTCTGGGAGAAGGATAATAAAATCACAGTACAGCTTTGTTGTTGCAGAAATTTCTTGCACATCCCCAAGGCCTCTAAAATGGTATCAGAAAATCTACTCCAGAGAAGAGAGAATTACCTCTTAAACATGTGGGTTGCTGGTGGTCTGAAGAAGCTTTTAAGGGCAGTTGCTCTGTCCCTGGGCATGTCTCTGATGGCCTAAAAAACCAGAAGGGTCTTGTAAACTGGTCCCACTATGTTAAAGATCTGGGATGTACTGTCTCTTAATAATCGTAGTTAAAAATAGCTAGTTCTGATTGTTTCCTTCAGCTTTGATATCTCATCTTTCTTTTGATGCCCCCAGTCTCTTCAGCCATACAGCAAACATCTTCCCACATCTGAAGATTTTCAAAAGGAAACTAGCAAGCCACCATAGCAGTGAGGTAGAGCCACAATGAAACCTGGGGCAATGGCAGCTCTGTGCATTTCACCCCTTGTTTTCTTTTGCTGCAGCATTTTTTGACTGTTGTGGCTTTTAGTAGTGGTTTCAAACTTACTTTTAAAAAAGTTTCATTTTTTTTCTTTCCTTTTTTTTTTTTTGTAGCTTGAATTTAGATTAGTATCTTGGCAGAGGAGGTAAGGCTTGAATAATTTTCATGCATCAGCACTGACATTTTTTTGCTATTCATTTTTTGGGAAACATTAACATTCTTAGAAATGACTATCAGAGAGTAATAATGAAAACCATGTAGTATGTTGGAAGTATCTGTAATGAATATGCAATATCTTGGCATTCCTTTCATCTGAAAATATTTATTTGTTATGAAAGCATGTTAAAGAGTAAAATAACCATTTAAATCTTCATGATTCCTATCACAGTTGTATCTGAGCTATCAAATAAAACATAATGCACCTGTACATTTGAGCTGGGAAGCTTCCTGAGCTGTTGGTAAGCTGTAGATCTGAGGAGAGGGTCTAAATGGTCTGTCCAGGAGCAGAGAGAAAGCCAGGGACAAAGGAGACAGCAGACTCGCTAGAAGTAGTCCTTGGGGACCCTCTGGATACAGTTTTAAACCCAGCTTTAGATAATCCCAGGAGATGGGGCAGGATGGCAGAAAGCCTGCAACAAGACGCCTGGTGATCTGCCATTGATCTTCAGAGGGCCACCAGAGACCAGAAGTGGGGGAAGAGTTGGGAAAGGCAATTAACCTAAGTGGTCACAGATGTTCTCAGTCCACATCTGCCCTCTGCAGACTTCAGTGGTGTGGTTTCTGTGGTAACAGAAACTCTGTGCTAAATGGAGCTGCTATCTCTGGCAGGATCTAATTTTCCCGAAGATGTATTCTGCAGTAGCACAGCAAGGACTCCTTGATGCAGAAAGGTGCAGAGCTATCCTGCAGCAGTATTGCATATTCTGATCCAAAGAAGAACAGCTTTTGATCCAGCGACAACTGCAGGATTTGTTATGAGTTGATCCAATAAATGATTCTGTAAAAGGAAGGTCTCTAACTGTGGCAAAGACTCTGTTTAATCCTCAGGGAGCATGGGGTCAGTCTGAAGTCTTTCCTCTGCCCATTTTAAGGTGACCAAGGAGAGAAATATTTGAGCTAAACTGCTGACTGCAGCGTTTAGCGTATCTGTGTATGTCTCTCTGTGTGAGTATTTTTTTACTTATTTAGGACTTATTTTTGTAATACCTTATTTGGTTAAAATACCTTATTGAGTGTACTGGGTTTCATTTTTTATTGAGTCGCTTTACCACTTTAGAGGCTTAAAATGACTTGGGTTGTGTGGTACTTTTTTTCCATCTTTCCCGTAGCCCCTCCTCCACCCCCCCCAAAAAAAGCAGTCGCCTTGTTTTGTTTTCTGCAGACTGCACTGAACTGGCAGAATAGCCTTAATTGACAAAATGACAGGATAGAATAAAATGTTGGAAGGAAACAACTGACACAGGCATTCCTGAACTTTTTAACAGTTCAACCACAATGGCCTGTTCAAATGAATTCATTACTTCCACAAGAGAAAGTAAATGTTATCCCTCCCAGAATTTGCATACGGAACAAAATGGCCAGCAGCTGCTGACTGCCATGAGTCATCCTGACCACGTCTTGCAGTGGACTAAAGGCTAAGCTGGGATCTATCCCACCTTCTCCAAGGTTATCAGGAGAAAAGGAAGGCCATCTGGGCCTCCTGTAACAACTGCTGAGACAGAGCTGGCAGTAACCTTGACTGCAATAGCTTCAGCCATGGATTTAAAAGAGGACAGATTCTAGAAGTCTTCTTTAAAGATCCCAAGAGGGTGTAAAACAACCAGATTAGAATGATAGGCAGTGGGGTTCACTTTGAATTGACTCAATCTCTGCACAAAAGCAGCACCCCAAAGTCAGGTGCAGGGAGAGGGAAGGGAACCTTACTCTGAATTACCTAGCCACTCCTGAGGTGGGATAACTGACTATACAGTGCCTTAGTCTGCCACCAGAACCATCCCCTTGCAAAACCACATCATCTTGCTTTCCCAGCTGGGAAAGGAGGATGTCTGGAAACAGATAGGAGAACACAGCAAAAAACAAAATAAGCACGTTGTCTGATTCTACTTTTTAGGTTAACCAGAGAAGTAAGAAACAATGTGAACCTGATTTCCAAAATGAGATAAAAATAAACCGAAGGGGTTATTTTTAGATGTACCAAGCTATCCAATAACAATTCAGCTTTATGGCATGTACAAATAGGATCCAGATTATGATTTTGGTCGTATTTCTGGAAGTTTTTCATTGGTTTCAAAGATAATTAGTAGTTTCACCAAAGTAATTTGGTCAGAATTTGGCCATAGACGTGATGTTTTTTGATATGATGCACTTACTCAGTAAGTTTTAGGGGAAAAATAATTATTAAAAAAATAAAAAGAAGCAACACACTGCTCTATCTCACAGTTTTAATGAGGTTTAAATGATTGTATTTTGAGAATGAACAGTGCTCTATGTCTGGTAAGCATTATTATCCATTATATAAATGCATATATTATCAGGCATGCTATTTTCATCTTTGCCCACAGCATGATAATAACATCTCTGCAGTGGGATGAAATGCAACACTATATTTAATAAAGGTTATGGATTTTGTTTCTATTTCATGTTGTTAGGTGCTGTGCTGCTTCTGATATCTAGGTCACTGTTCAAATCTGTCAGGGGTTAATCATGGCCAGTCATTCCTATCTGGCCCTCTGCTGCTACAGGGAAAGTTGTTCCCCTCTGTAACTCATCAGCTTTAAAGTTAGCAAAAATGCTCTGTGATGGTGCCAGTGCTTACATGGATGAAAGAAAATGCCAGACTTTATTCTGGGATATTCATGACTCAGTGTTGTTGACAGTGATGTAAAATGAATTAAGGACATTTAGCTGAAACACTGAAGTCCAGCATCTTTTAGGAGTACTAAAAAGCTAAGTAAAATATCTGACAACAAGTTTAGTAAGCTAATGGTTTGCTTAGAACAGTTTCATTTTTTACACGGGTCTGATGTGTTTGCAATGAAGTATTAGACAGAAGATCTCACTGGGATCAAAGAACATTTTCCAGTATGGTTTGCAAGTCCATCTTTGACTACAACAAAGTTTATTTCCACAGCAAAACTAAAAAAAAACCCTAGAAATAATAATAAAAAAAATATATATAACAATTCTTTAGTTTAGATTTGTGCCTCATGCCTTACTTTTGGCACTGCTCCTGTATTCCCACTATTTACCCTGAAGAAGTGTATAAAAATCCACTGGGACAAATCTTAAGGTCTTCTGGTCAGCTTTTTATTGAACTTTTACTAGAAAAGAACTTGCAGTAGTTCAAATCCTGATGGATAAAAAACAGATGGGCCCACACCCTTCCCTTTGATTTCCATTGCAGTTGTTGCTGAGTAAGAACTGGATGCATCTCCTGCTCCTGCGTCAAGACTGCTGACACGAACAAGTGGGAGGAAGATCAAGCTCCGGCAAGGATGGACTTCAGGAGCTGCTTTGTTCTTCTTTCACACGGATGGGAGTGTCACAGCACGCTTTCCTGTCTAATCAGTCTCAACACAGCCTTGCACAACTCAGCCTGCTTTAAGCTTTTAACCAGAGTGTAGGAGTTCAGAAAAAAACCCAAAAAACCAAAAAAACACCTCCCTTCCCCCAAGAAAAACATAATTGCGAAGATTTGTTTTGATGTAGCATGTGCAGTAAACTTGAATCACTGAAAGGGAGCCACACATTTGCGCAAATATTTTTTCTTTCCCTCATTTTCATTCCTAGTTAGTTATTAATTTTATTTACCTCCTAGAGAAAATGCGCTAGAGACTGGATCTGACTCCCAGTGAGGCTCATGGTGGAGCTGCCAGGGCCATAATCCCCGGGGCTGTAAGACAGCTCCTCTCTGGTGACCCTGCTGGGGCTGTCCCAGTATATACCAACAGACAAGCTGGTCCCCATCATCATGCATGCAGACAATGACTCATCATGTGGGCCAAAGCAAATGCTAATACTTAGTAATTATATTAAAATAGTGCATGGTGATAGATTCTACTCTCGTTGTAATTGTGTTACTAATTATAAGTGCTACTCAGTCTTTGCAAGACTCATTTGTTTTAGTACTCTGAGAGAAATCACGAGGTCAATGAATTTAAGGCTTCATACAAAAGCCTTGATGTTACAACATGATCTGCACCAAAAGCAATGCATATATGTGCAATTTCAGTGTAAAGATCATGGTGCTTGTAAGCTCTCTAGACCTCTGGTGAAGCCTACACAGAAGTTTCAAATTTATTCTTCCATTAATAAGCTCAAAATATGTATCTTGGTTATTATTATTACCAGTACATAGCATGCTGAGATGTGGAGGACAAATGACAGAGCAGACTAAAATTCAAATTAAGCAATAAATGAGCATAGTAAATAGCAGGGTGAGAATGGAATATCAAGGGACAGAGCCAATAAAATATTGTTCCATTTAGGGAAGATGATCCAACTAAATTAACTAATATTTAACAATCATATACTCACTGTAGAGTAATTTATTGTGACAACAATAAGAAAACCACTAATGAATGTCTACAGAAATGTACAGAGTGGGACACTTAAGACAGATCTAAATCAATGCCACCAATGGAAATGGGAATTCCTTGACAAGACAAAAAGACAGGCTGGGAATTGGGGCTATTCAGCCTGGAGAAGAGAAGGACACCTTAGAGCACCTTCCATTACCTGCAAGAAAGCTGAAGAGGGACTTTTCACAAGGGTGTGTAGTGATAGGACAAGGGGGAATGGCTTCAAACTGACAGAGAGTAGGTTTAGATGAGATATTAGGAAGAAATTCTTGACTGTGAGGGTCATGGGGTACTGGGAAGGTCAGGTTGGATGGGGCTCTGAGCAACCTGGTTCTAGTGGAAAGTGTCCCTGCCCACCATAGGGGGGTTGGAATGACATGATCTTTGAGGTCCCTTCCCACCCAAACCATTCTCTGATTCTATGATATTTCTATCTCTGTTACTTATAAAACTTGTTTTATCATGGCACCTGAGCATCTTTCTCATTACAGTCCTCATATCCCCTGCAATTGGGAAGCTTTGGAGCAGGCACTCAGCAGCTGGCGTCCTTGGGAGGGTGGCAGTCTTTGGGGATGGCACAGCCAGAATGGGCTGTCGAAGCCTGAGTACCTGAGCCCTACCTCCTGATGGCACAGCTGCTGGCACCACCACCTCGCAGTAGCTCTCCAAGCCTTCCCTATCCCATCCCATCCCATCCCATCCCATCCCATCCCATCCCATCCCATNCCATCCCATCCCATCCCATCCCATCCTATCCCATCCCATCCCATCCCATCCCATCCCATCCCATCCTTCTCTTCACCCTTGCTCTTGGTTTTCCTGCAGCATGACTGTACCACTATGTCAATCTTCTTCCCCGCTATTCCCAGCAGCCTGTGAGACACGGGAGAGAAGGTTGGGTCTGCTGCTTCTCACAGGAAAGGAGAGAGCTGCTTTTGGGAGAGGGAAAAAAAGTAAATTATTACTCTTCCTATCTACATTTATATTTCATGGATCTTACCAGTCTTCCTCCCTTCAGGCTTGTTCAGAGTAACTACAAAATTCACTTTTGCTCATCTGTCTTGGGATTCTTGGGTAATCTTATGCTCTTCATACTAATGGCAACAGAAGCATGGAAAGAATAAATTAGGCTATCCAGAAAGTCTGCAGTAGGGAGAGATCCCCCAAAATTAATCTCACATGTAGTCTGTTACCCTGGCTAATTTCTTTATGTGGAGCCATATTTTTTATGAGTTAACTCATGCTTCTCTCCTTTTTCTCACATTTTTGGTTCTCTGAATTCAATAAAAATGCAGTTTTGCTTCTTCTGACAATGCTGATAAACAGAATTTCCCTTGCAATCATATCTAGGTAGCAAGAAAGTTTTGCAAATATTTGTGGAAGTGTTCACCTAGTTCATAAACTGCATGAATTAACCATGCTGAAATCCTCCTGTTGGAGGGTTGGAGAGCTACACAGACAGGAGTCAGAAACAGTGCCATCTAGCAAACCAGGCCAAGGTTTAGGCAGCTGGTCTAAGCAGTTGTCCTAATGCATAGTTCATGAACGAGCCATTGGCTGCAATATGTTGGTGTTGGTCATGTATCAAATAATAATGAGCACTGAACAGTAGGTTTTGCAAATGAATGAATGGGGCTGACTCCCTCATCTCAGTATGAGGAATGTGTCTTGAGGCCCGTGTTTATGGAACTACAAATTTTGTTCTTTGATCTCCCAATAATAAGGCTAAAGGAATGCAATTTTTATTGTTAATATTTTGCTTAACGTTAGTCTAGGGAAAGGTTGCTAATATTCTGTAGCTATCTCATCAGTCTCAATGTCATATACATTAAAGGAGACATATCAATAATTAACATAAACCCCTTCTAATCCTGAAGTCGAATATTAACATCCTCCCTTACCTTTTTCTTTTCTTCTTTTTCTTTTCTTTTTCTTTTTTTTTCTTTTTTTTTTGGCTTCAGGCAAATTCCTAAAGAACCCAAGGCTGACAGCGGTAGAATTTTGCCTAGAGATGATGAAAATAAAGAAACAGCCATGTGTCTGCCTGTCTGTGGCAGATTTCAGGCATGTAAGTCTGCAGTAATCTCAAAAGTTAAGTATGCAGAGAAGTGCTTTATAATGTGTCATAATCTTGCAGTTGACTCTAATTAAGTGAAGCTTCAATACCTATAAAACAATAAATTTTGGGGACAAAAGGTATTCTTCTCTGGATTGCAGCTGCTTCTTTCTAAAAGTTTATTGAAAACTAATTGCTATAAAAATAATACTTTTAGATATGCGCACTTAGTTATTTTCAGAATTGAATATAGTTAGATGTTTCTAAAACTGATTTATGAACCTGTACATAAATCCTTGTATTAAAAGCTCCATTTTCATCCTGTAGCATTAGCATTTAGAGCATTTAGAATGGTGTAATAGTGCCACATGTTCAAAGCAAGTCCAAATTCAAATTAAAGAGTATAATCATGTTAAACAAGTATAACATTAAACATATGTGCACAATTTATTAAGTATAGGCATAAAGGTCTTTTTCAAATGTCTGTGTACATCTGAAAATGGTGTCTATCCCTACATTTATTATACCTGTGTGCATAATAAACTGCAGACCCATAGATTCATTAGGTAGAGGCATATAGATAGTTCAGATACATTCCCAAGGCATCTTCACTCACTAACTTTTTTGTCAGTGGGAAAGAACATGATCTTTCATAACAATTAAGTAATTGTTTGTTTTCTCCTTGCCATTTTCTTGCAAGAATTAGACATTTTGGGTTACTTATTACAATGAGATAATTCCTGCCATTCTGCTGAAGGCTCAAGCAAGGCAAAATGTTTCCTAATTCCCAGAAGGCATGTGTTATCTCATGGTAACACACACACACATTGCAGTGTGACATTTCTCCTTGATACAGGTAAGTGGACCGTACTGTATCCAGGATACAGCTTTTTGTTTCCATTAAAATCTCACTTGTATTTTCCTGCTTGCAGAATACTTTGTCAAGCTGTATAGTACAGAATATGAATTTTGCTGAGCTCTTTTACTACTATGATTTTAATAAAATACAGAGAAAAGCTAAACAGAAACATCCAGCTGCTAAAAACCTACAGGACGGGCATTTAGGTGAAAGTTGCTCTCTCTGATCTTGTACATGTGGGAAAGGATATTCATAATCTCATGATCCTAGTGGCCAAAAGTGTGTGGATAGCTGTCTTAGAATATATTGTGAATATAATGGAGATGTTATTGTTCAGTGTTTTCAGGATGTTGCTGTTGAGGCCTGGCTATAACAAGGTTTCCTAACTTCAGTCAACAAACCAGGTGAGGAGCCTTCTGCAGGTCTTCTCCTCTCTGGCTGCCTGCATTATCAACATTCTCAGTCAGGAAATGCATCCAGGATGCATCCCCAATTTCAGACTGTTCCTTGTGCTGTCAGTTCTGCAGTTAATAACTTAGAAAGATGGACAAGTCTGTGCAGTGGGCAGCCACCTCACGTCACCTCAACCACCCTCAGGGCCAGCTCTGGCTTATTTTTCCACACCTTAGATGCTCTGAGGCATATATTCTCCATGCTGCTAATGTCTGCTCAGAGGAGACATTAAAACTCCCTTGTACAGGAGACAGGAGGAGGAAATAGAGCAAGGCAAGCCCCCAAATCCAATATTGGTTTCTGATTGCAGCATATTTTTCTCCCTTCCCCGTGACAGAGTGTCATCGTGCCACTCTCAGCTCTTTGAGTTCTAAGTCCACTGAGATCAATATCCAGCAAATGTGGCTGTGAGAGGACACATTCATGATAGGGCAGGGAGAGGACAGTGAAAACAGCCTATTCACTATTGCACTTGGAGATTTCCCTCCAGAAACTAAGGTCCTTCCAGGTTCCCTCTAGAAAGGAATTTGCAGCCACTGGGCACATACTCTTTCTGTCAATAATTTATTGAATATTGCCAATGAGGCAATGCAGCCTTTTCTTTATGTACAATGAGCTACTACCTTGGCAGATAAAGCCAGACATGGCATATTGTAAATGTGATCTTTAAACCCCAAGTTCTTCTGTGTTACCGAATCACTAACAGAGGAATCTTTCTTCTGTTGAAGAAGGGACTTGGATATGGGAAAATTTTCTGTGGGGAACTCCCATATGCCATAAATAACAACCATATGCCATAAAGTGATAATGAACCTGGTTATCTTCTAAATAGAGTCATAAGTAATATTTTCCATTTTGTTAGTAATAATCCACCTGTTTAATTTGGGACATTATCAGGCAAAATTTTAGCAATAGCTTTTCATGCACCAAATGCTTTCCTTCAAGAGAAAGGGGGGAAAAAATCCTGGACTGGAGAGGCACACTGACTGGAACACAGCTGCGGTAGCTAGACCAACATGAAAACCAGATTTTTTGGGGGTTTGGTTTCCTTTTTTTGCAAAATTGTCTATGGGACTAGCTCTGCTACAGATATATTTCTGAAGATGACAGCCTCTACTTTGCATCTGTTACATACAGAGCTGAACACGGGCTCTGCAGCTTGAAACTGGATTTCCAGTTCATCAGAGTTCAAGGAACACTTGGGATTCTTTTGGCTCATTAAATGGGGTAAAATCCTAGCTATCTTGAAGTCAATGGCACAAATCCCACTGGATTCAGTGGGGCAAGATTGTCACCCCTTGTATTTTAGAGGTCAACTACAGAAAAAATACCCCACAACAGCTCTGATTCTGACCATACAGTAATTTTATCATCTTTATTCATGAGCATGCTTGTCATGCTTTTAGTTTACTGGATCTATCCATTTCCCTCACTACATATTTATAAATGTTTCCCTGCCTGCCTTTCTGGAGTTTTGTGATCCAGCCAAGGGGTGTGATCTTCAAATCTAAGAGACAGAAAGACCCCTAGGAAGTGCATAAGCATAAAATGCTGATAGCTTTCTGGCACTTAAATTCCAGTTCCCAATGGGATCACAAAACAGATTCCATTTATTTTGATTGTCTCTACATCAGTTCTTTTTAGTGCCTGAGAAGTACTGGACACCATCGGAGAAGACATGCCAAAGTGTTTGTCAGAACAAATTGGCAGTAATCTTATTTTTTTTTTCTATAATCAGGACATCTTCCTCAAATATTCCTAACCATATATGGTATGAATTTCTTGCCTTTATTCAGGAATTTCCTTTTCAGTTTTTCTCTCTCTTTTTTTCTTTTTTCTTCTTTTTTTTTTTTAAGGCAGCCTATACTGGGAAAACATGAAAAATTTCTTGAGTGTGATCCGGTCTCTTGCACTCATATCTGATAAGCTGATGGCTCTGTGAGCCTCAGGCACTGGAAGAACATCATCACATTTATAGAGTTTTAATGATAGCTCCTATAGTTACTCCAAACATAGCATGTTACACCAATATTTTGCACTGAGTGGAGGGTTCTGCCAAGGCCCCTCTGTGTGCTTTCTCACAGCTGTGCTGCTGTCAGCCTGGAGACAATGCCTGCAGTGAGGAGCCCAGCATTCCCGCAGATGCTCAGCTGACTCGAGGCTGGACCTCAGCCAAACAGCTTCTGAGCCGTTTCCATGGGCCGTGTTCTAATGCATGTTGCCTGTGCATTCACACAGCTCTTTCTAATGGGAGGAGGATTTGCAGGAGAGCTGCTGGGCTGGCTCAGAATCCCCTCTGGAAGCACATAAAGCAGAGAGATCCCCTCTGCAGAATTAATGTTGTATTATTTTCTATGACAGCTGTGAGTTCACACATAGATATTGTC
Organism: Hypocryptadius cinnamomeus; assembly: GCA_013400635.1. Lineage (NCBI taxonomy): Eukaryota > Metazoa > Chordata > Aves > Passeriformes > Zosteropidae > Hypocryptadius > Hypocryptadius cinnamomeus. The sequence goes on from VYZP01013113.1 coordinate 14,498, forward strand.
CTTTGTTACTTTGTTTGCCAAAACGTCATCAAACTGTGTGGTATTTAAATACACCAAGCCACGCTGGTTTGTAGCACCCTCCTTGTTGACCGCTGTGTTGATGTAGCTATGACCTTGTCTGATGGGATGGTGTGGTATTTTGGGAAGACAGCCCCTCTTGTAATGCTCTGCCCCTTCTGTGCCCTTTCATTCTGCTCCTGGTGGTTTCTCTGGCAGTACACCCTGGGATAGCCACCACAAAGTACAGGGCGCTTGGAAATCAATGTCCATGCTTCTTCTTGGGTATTGATGATGATGAGGAAACTGAGTGAGTACTTCAGCAGAACATTAATCTGTCACAGCTCTGATCAGTGCAGCAGCACTTTGGGTGCAATGGTGGGTGCAGCAGGGAGCAGATGCCATCCTGGGGCCACCAACCTCTGTTGCCAGAGGTTCCACTCCTCTCTGCATCAGCATCAGGTTCACACACAGAGCTTCTCTACAGATCCAGTTTTGCAATGATTGTTCAGCTGTGGAGGTTGCTGTGCCACAGGCATTTGTGATTTTTGTCATGCTGCTGTATCACTTAATAGGACACAGCAATGCAAAGGGGTTTATTAGTTGCACTGCATTTTAAGCAGTTTAGAAAAGGTCCATTCTGACAAATGGGCTTTCTCAGGTATCTGCACCAGCTGACACATTAATGCTTTGATTGCTTATAATAGCATAAAAAATAAGATGACCACACAAAATTAAATCACATGCCCCATGTCACAGGTTCCTGCTTTGGTGCAGAGGTAATTTATGCAAACCGAAATTCCTTTCATGCCCTTCATGCAAGGACATCACCAGTGAGAACGGTTACTCTGAGTGGATTTTGACATATGTCAGTTCAGAGCTTCAGAGCTTCCTACCATAATAGGAAAGAACACCTTGCCTGATGCTTCTCTGCTTTCTAAAACCATCATGTTCATCATGTTAATTGTATAGAAGAAAACAGTGGTCTAATTCTGAACTATGGGTATGCCGAGTGCTGTGAATATTCTTCAGAATAGCTGAACTCAGTAGCAATGCCTGTTTAAAAGCTGATGATTCTTAGCATTGTCAGTTTTTCATGCTAAGTGTCTGATGGCTTTTGCACATTTGTGAGTGTACGAGAAAGATGCTGAAGGACTGTGGGGATCAGGAGGTCAAGAGATCCTCTGGACATGTGTAAGCCAAAGAGGATACACTGGCAGGCTGCCTTGTGTGGTCAGGGACACAGGATCAGAGAGGCATTATGCTCCCATTTAGAGACCAGAAAATAGTTGGGGGAAAGGAATGTTGGACGCAGGATCAGGGAGGCATTATGCTCCCATTTAGACACCAGAAAATAGTTGGGGGGAAGGAATGTCATGTAACCAAGAATATATGTTTGCATTTACTCACACTTGGAGTTAACAGCATGGAAGGATATTATGCTTTCAATAGGTGATACTCCAATGAATTTGGCAGCTGGATGGCATCAGAATAAGTTTATTTTGTGATAAGCAATAACAGAAAATAAATGCAAAACCAGAGGTATCACATTGTTTCCTGAATAGCAAGCCCCTGGTGAATTGCCCTTTCGGTAATAAGGCGGGTAAGCAACAAAGCAAGGAGATGGAAAGGTAATTGGATACAAATCAGGACCTCCACTGCGAAAGTGCTAGGGATCTGCAAAGCACACACCACAGCTTAAGAATGACCAGTGTAAGTAATGCCTTTGTTCTCATCCATCTTCTGGTGGTGGGATTGCACACTGCGTGCTGTGGGGTGGCCCACCAATCACCCTTGAATGTGTATCTTCTCCAGAGTGCAGTGCTCTGGGGTGCAGTCATCAGAGCCAATCACAAAGGAAGTTAATCCATGACATTCTTCCCTGCAATGCCTGTGTCAGGGCTCTTTCCAGGGCAATGAGCTCCATTTCAGTCCTCTGAGGATTCTCCAGGAAATGCTTTAGGGCCTTCTCTTGGATTAGGTCCAGTAGTTGCTGGAACAGATCCCTCTCTTGCTCTTTTTTCTTTTTGAAGTACATGTTGGTCATTCTGTCTATGTGCACTACTTACTGCTTCTGAGGAGTTGTGGAATCAGAAAGCCTAAAACAGATTTTAGAAAAGAAAAAGGGTTTAAAGTTATACTTAAAGTCAGTCCTCATGCTAAATGAAACAAAACTGCTCCCTCAACACTGCCCCATTTCAGTTTATGCTCTGGAGTCTAGGCGAGGCAGCAGAGTGTAATCCAAATTGCTTTTGCTTGCTGTCAGTCTTCATGTACCAATCATGAGATGCTCTGGAGCATGGCAAGACAAGGGGAAATTAGCTGGGGGAAGTGGGGGGTACTGTGGTGTCGCATATAAATAGAGCACATCGGTTGGGAGGTTGGCACTCCCACTATACCCCCAGTTCTGTTTGAACAGGAAGGTATTACAGCCTTAGGGATCAGAAAGAGCTTTGTAAGAGTCCTGTGCAAGAGAAAGGACTGTCACAACAGTGGTCCAGTGGGTTCTTCAGTATTCCTCTCTGTGCTGGGTTCTTGTGCAATTTTCAGCCCTGCTGGTTTGTGCAGCACTGGCTGCTCTCATAAATCTTCTGACTGAATCCTAATTCATACACAAGATCAAAGGGGCTTGCAGAGGGGTTTATGCTGTTTGTTTGGTTGTCTTCAGTGCCTGTGCTGCAGCCTTGGGCACTTTACAAATACAAAACTACCATGGAACATTCAGAGCCTCTGCCTGCAATACCTGCAATAAGGTGGTCCAGCTGGTCCTTTGCTGATTAATTCACCTGGAGCTCCCCAGCTTTGCCTTGGTAGGGGAGCCAGTGTGGTGTGTTTGTTATTCCCTATTTGTCTTGAAAGTGTTCTCTAAAGGTGTCTGCATTCTGGGGCTTCTTCTGGGAGAGACTGCAAAGGTCTGTACGAGTGCCAGTGAAACTTTATCTCTCAGAAAAAGCACACAGTGCAGGTAGCTACTCCTCTTCAA
>VYZP01013115.1:0-64131 GCA_013400635.1 Hypocryptadius cinnamomeus
CAGGTGCTCCAGCACTCCAATCATTTTTGTGGTCCTCCTCTGGACTCCCTCAAACAGGTTGAGACACTTTGCAGGGGTGATGATGGAACTGTTTGTTCCATTGACAGAGTCTTTTTCAGCACGAGTTTCAAATGCCGCAACTCGCATTTAAAAATACAAACAAAACCATAAAAGACATGTGACACACAGGGACCATTGTGGCATGGTTTTATGATTTTAATGGGAAATAGGAAATACTTTCATAGGCACAAATCTGGGAGACACCGAAGGGAGAACTTTAAAATATATGCATATACTTTTCAGGGATACAGACATTTTTAAAGCACATTTCTAGCATTCCATTATCAAAAACCTTTTAAAATATTCAGACATGATTAGATCAAACATTTCCCTACAAAGCCCAACAAATGAGGTATGGCATTTCAGTTGTCTGAAAGACATGACTGCAGAGTGAAGCCTAGGGGAGGAGAAGAGACTTTAAGCTCCACTGACATATACTCCATATAAAAAGCATGCTAGGCAGACTTTTTGGGTCAGTGGTAATCAGCAAGAACATTAAAGACTAGATGTACTGTAACCATGGAAAAAAATCTATTTACTCTCTAATAGCAGAAGCAGTCACAATGGTTGTGGTGAGCAGCCAAGTGAGGGGCCACTTACTCTCCAGCCGAGTCCTACTGAAGCCAATGGTGCTACAACAACTACACCAGGGCTGAAGTCAGCTTGTCAGAGCCCTAGACACACTGTGCTCCTAAGCTGCACAGGCACGCTCTGGTTTGGCACCACCTGGCTAGGAGACAGCTTCAGCAGAGACAGACCTAATGAAAATGTTCCTCCCCACCAAAAGCAGATCAGTGAATGCAAAAGGGCACTGATGACCAGTATTGAACAAATGCGTCACCAGCCCCCTGACTCACACACTAAGAAAAACTGTTGCACTTTATGAGGTCCCTGGTGTTGATAAAATCAGATGTCAAGAGACTCAAATCCCTTGCTCGTAGGTTTGTATTCTTTTCTTGTTGCGCTGTTTTAAATTGAGCTGTTAAAAGTAAGACAGCCTTGCTGACTGTCAAGTCATTCAAATCCCAGATTTCATTCCCCATTAAAACAGTACACAATGACAAGAAACAGATCCTTATTTTATTCCAGCAGAGTTTTCTCCTCAAATTAATCATTCACACTATGAGCAATTAAAGAAAATGAAATCTACACATAGCACTTGGATAGATACTGCACTTGAGTATATGTAAACAGGCTTCAGCTCATTTGAAGGAGATTTTAATTACTTTATGATCATCTGGAAATCTTATGTGGATGACATAGGGCCCTTTCCCAAATTTAAAACATACAACTTTAAAAAAAAGACCCACTACTTCAAAGTAGACCCCCAAACACAGCCTCTTCAGAGGTTGTTCTTAGGTATGGCTGGCTTAAAGGTTTATATCTCTGTTAAACTCAGATGAGGGAAAAATATCAGGACTTCACCATGAGTAAGATAGCACAGAGGCTATCAAAAATCTTTCCACAAAGAAAGATATCCTTGAAATTAGTTTGAATACTCCCTCCTCCTGCTTTGTCCTCTCTAATGTCTGTCTGCCTCATCACTTGGTGCTACCATAGTCAAGGGGCCCAAAGCAAGTTTGACTTCAAGTATTATTGACAGCAACTCAGGAGAATCAGGAGAAAACTTCATTAAGAGATCACTTGAGGAAAATCCATAAAACCTTCCACCACGTGGTGAAGACTTGCTCCCACTGAGTACCTGAAGGGTCTGGCTCCAAACCCTGCAAGACCACCTTGTACACAGTCACAGCTTGTGTCTCCTGCAAAGCCATCTGACAGGAGAATGCCACAAAAGCCAATATTTGCCTGCATGTCCCAGAGTCTTCATGATGGGCACAGTTAATTTTAAGAGGAAAGCAAGGAAGCAGTCACTTGGCACTCAGCGTGTGGAGAAATATCCAGCCAGACAAACGAAGCTAAGGAATGCAACAAATAATTCAATACAAAAACCAGAAGCCTGGGTTTAAGCAGGTACCTGGAGCTTCCACAATTCAAATTCCAATAGCACAGGCCCAAAATACAGAAGAAGATCATGGAAAATAACAGGAGAGAAATCCAAAGCTTTGCCTCAATGAAAGCGTTTCCTAACTTTTAAGGAATGACAAAATTACCTACGTGCGCTGCAATTACTGACCACCTTTCCTTTCCTCTGCTCCTGGAGCCAGAGCACCTGCACACCATCACAACTTTACAGGTCTCATTTAGTGTGTGTTATGAGAATTGTTATGTAAGACTAAGTTTACTCTTCCATCCTGGAAGTGCTCTGGGTTTTGGGAAGCTACCGGCTGGTATTTGTTACCCATCAGAACCAAGGTGTCAAACATGTGATGATGCTTTTTCAGCAAGCAAAGAGCCTCTCGCTGGCATAGAAGCAAATGAGCAGCTTTCCCAGGAGTGTTTTTACAGGATACCAGCTCAATATTTTAAAAAAATAAAAATAAGTCAAGGATTATGTATGATGAACAGCTGGAGAATGTTAAACATATTTTACTTTAGGTTTGGCAGGGTTTAGTAAATCATGATTTAATCACACTCCCAGGCCATCACTGCAAGTGAACTCTGGAAATGCTCAGTAAGACATAAAGAAAGGATAAACAGAAGAATGGAAAAGACATTTTACCAGGAAGGACAGAGTCATTTGTAATTCAGCTTTGGAGCAAAACAAATGTGAAGACGTCTCAGAAATGAGAGATGAGAACAGCAATGAAAGAACACCATGTCACCTTCCTCCCTCATCATGGGCACGCTTCAGCTGCAAACCTGGCCTGGACCTCTGGCTGGGGGTCCCCACTCCACACACAGAGGCACACACAGAGCTGCAGGCTCCAGCATGAGAACTGCCTGTTCTTTATTCTAATAAGACTTCAATGTCTGGAAATGCTGCCAGCTTTTTCAATCAGCTAGGCAGTGCATAAGCCCAGATAAATTAAAATTAGTTCCATGAAAGTTTTGAGGAATACTGTCATATGCTTTACTGAAAATCAAGAGACAAGTCAGTGAAAGCTGTGAAACTGACTTCAGTGGCACAGTGTCTAAGCTCTGCATTTACCTTATTTGAGCAATTTTAGTAGCTGCAATAGCTAAGCCAATGCTCTGATTGACTCATTATTAACACCACTTGTTCATTTTTTGTGGTTTCATTACCTTCTAGAAGCCAAAGGTTTATAGATTCTGGGCCAAATTCAGAAGCAAGGCTTGTAAAACTGATGTAAACTATACTTGCATAAATTATATTCTACAAGACCTTCTTACATCCAAAAGAACTGGGAAAACAAACTGCTAAACTGAAGGTCAAAGTGATTATGTATGATTTATTGCACAAGCCACACAATCTTCTGGCCTACTAACTGCTTGTGTGAACCAAAAAATGCAAGACCCTTACTAGGTCAGACCAACATTCTGTGCAGCTCAGCAGCCTTCCTTCTGTCCTTTGATGGGCTTTTAGGTTACAGGACACTGTATTACATGGGTGAGACAGAGCAGGAGCTGGCTCCATCCACTCTACACAAATCTGATGTGGCAGCACCTCCCAAAAAACAAATAACACCACCAAAAGTAACCCAAGCTGAAAGAACATGCCATGACTTCTCTCCCTCTGGAATTTCCTGGAACAGAGCAGATGCCCCTGTATTTATCAGTGCTCAGCAGATCTCCCTTCCATTAGTGGCCCAAATGTTTAGGTGAGGAGGTCCCCAGGTGGCCAAGGATTCACCTCACACAGCTTTGAACTTGTCGCTTGCTAATTTGTTTTTATGTTTCCAACAGCCCTCTACAGCAACCAACTCTTCTGGTTTCCTTGGTGACAAGCTACAGCAATCCTGGCTTCTGGTCAGCAGCCTAATAGAGTAAACTCTATGTGGCTTTAATGCCAACATTTCCACCTTTTTTTTTTTAAGGATTATTTTACAAGAAAATAGCATAAAAATTAAGAGTTGATTTTCCAGATTAATTTTTTCACAAACTTATGACTTTTTATATTTTAAAAATGTTTACATCACAATGCAAACATCTTAAAAACCTTACTGTTTTATGTTTTTCATGTCTCAGGTTTTTGTAAGAAGTGCACAAAAAAATTGGAGTTTTTAGTAGCAAAATTTCCAATCTAACTGTCCAATTCTTTTTCCCCATCACTACATCTCTCTATGTTTTTTGTGAAATCACTGTGCTGATATAAATGAGGAAAACCTTATCTAGTGTCATTCATTTTCTCCTCTGCCCTGGAACAAACTCCTCTCTCTTCCTTAATTACACGCAAGTTACAAAAAAGGATAAAAATATGCAAAATTTTACAATACAAAGATGTTTGCTAAGCATTCTCTTTTAAAGGATAGCATGTGACAAGGTGGCAAACATCCCTTCTTACCAACATAGCTAAAGCTCTGACCAAGTAGCTACATTGTCTTTAATAAGTTTTTTTAAAAGCATTTAGCTTCTTGATTACTTCTAATCGTTGGGGCAGAAAGATTGCTCTGAAAGTCCACAGACGTTGAGGCTTGAGAGCTTTCTTATCTATGTAAGAATGGTATTTTTTCAAGCTTACTCTTGCTGAACATCCACACTTCCCAAGTTTCAAAGCAGGATGGCACAGCTGGCAGAGTACAATGGAACCAGTCAAGAAGGTCTGTGTGAGCAGAGTTTATCACTAATACTTTACCACTAACAGTGACTGCAGATGGGCCAAGCTTTCAAAGTCAGACCCTTGAAACTTAAATACAAGGAGCTCACAAGTCAATTGTGATGGACTTGCACCTTAGCACTGTTACAAAAATGGCATGTTCATGAAATATTATCCATTTTGCCCCATGGAAACACAGTTTTCTAAAAACTAGCAACCAAATGAACAACTTTAACATGCTTTCAACTCGTCCCCTCTTGGGACTACTAGTGCTGAGTCAGATTCCTGCTAGGAACTGGCTGGATTTCTGGAAGAAAGGTATTAAAGACTCTGGTGCAAATTAATCCTTTCCATTTAAGCACATTATAAAGGCTGCTGCCAGACACTAGGATATAGGACAACCCAAACCATCTTTCCAGAAGGGAAAACTAAAAAAAAAAAGGGAAGGGGAGTTCCAGGAAGGGAAGTGGAAATGGAAGGGAAGGCCACAAACGACAGCCCCATTTTAAATCATTCTTCAGACAATGACGGCAACAGGCTGAAACACGAACAGTCTCCATTCAGAATTAAGACCATTTTTCACTTCACAATCCTCACTACAAAAATCAGTGTGTGTACATATGGTCAGGACCTCAATATGATACTTCCTGCCATTGTAAGCACAGAACAAATGGCTTCAGTTCAGATACATAAGCTGAGACAGAGTGCACTGAAACCTTTCCTCACAGCCCTGTGGCTTGCAGTGGCTGCTGGAGTCCCAGGACAGAGAAGATGACCTCAATGGGCAGCTCTACCCCCACCACACCCGAAGCCAGGTAGCAGAGGCCCATGTCACCAAAAAGTAGCAGCAGCCCTTGTGGCCCACATGTTAGTTCTTCCCGTGTGTACAATGGCCAAGAGGGCATCCCCACTGAAATCAATGGCAAAACCCACATGGCCAGGACATCATATGGGGTGTCTGGTGGGAGCTGAGACAACAGTGCCATTGCTTCAGCCACCTCAGAGAGAATGGGAGACACCAAAACAAAAACAAAAAAACAACCAATCAACCAAACAAAAAAACAACAAACAAACAACAAACAAAAACAACAAAAAAAAAACCCCAAAAACCAAACGGGGGATTTTGCTGGGAAGTCTTAAATTGAAAGAAAATAAAACTCCTTCAGAGAGTGATAAATATAATTCGCAGCTTTTATCTAAGTATCAGCTCAAAGTATTTCCTTCTTTTCTAATTAAAATAGGGATTTGATTGCCAGAACAATGATCTCTAGTCAAAGACTCTCACAGACGGAGGGATCACACCAACTCATTTCCTACTGGAACAATAAAATCAAACCAAGGTTTGGGAGACAGGCATTTGTTGCTATTATTCAAGCTGGCACCATGCACGCTCTGCAGTACTTTGATGTGGCTGCCTTAGGCAGCTCATAACAGGAGTAATAATATTGTAAAATATAAACAATCCCAGTTAGCAGTTTGTGAGAGGATAAAAAACACAAAAATCCCCAACCCAGAGCCCCTGCTTTTGGAGCAAGAACCAGCACACTGCCTTTCCTGTTTCCAGGTCTTGCTAAAACTAACCCCAAATTTTAACAGTGCTAAAACCATGCTCCTGAACATGATGAAAGGGGAGATGGGTGCCAGAACAGAGACCCCTGAGCCAAGATGAACAATGTAGTCATAACCCAGAGTTACCACAAGTGTCCCCCTGATTACCATTGAAAGGGCTCTCCTGATGTCATGGGGACTACATAAACTTTGAATTGCCAGTGAAAGCGATAATCTAAAAATAAATTTAAATGCTGAGAAAATATTGCTCAACTTCCAATGCACCCCTGACACATAGGAGTAGATAATTTTTAAAACCATTACCTGCTTTTCAAGTGCACATTGCAATGAAAGTGAAAAAAGTGGGCACTGGAAAGAGCCACGGAGCATATCTAATGGCAGATAAACCCCCAGATCCCATGCCATGCGACCAGCCAGGAATCCACCCTCTCAAAGGGGTGGAAAACAGAACAGACATGCTGACCACTTAGCAGTAACACTATTTTCCTGATTCTGAACCACATCCCTTTTCCCTCCTCCCATCTTCTCACCTTTTCCCTTTCCACTGCCATCCTGACCCAGTGCCTCTTGAAATCAGCAGGCTTCCTGATACTGCTTTTAATGGCCTTCAGTCAGGCTCAACAACACTTAAGGCTCTCCTGTTATGAGCAAACCCCACCATGTGAGGCATTTCCATCCTGAGGTGTGATATGTGGGAAGGCATGGCCAGCAATGCTTGGAGAAAGGGCCTGCCACAGTGGGGTTGAACCAGGAGGTTGAACAGAATGACTAAAATCACAGAAATCCCAGTTTAGCAAGGGAAGACATAGTCTAGCCTTGAAATGAAGAACAAACTGACTTTGTTCCAATAACTGCAGTTCTGCAGGAGACCAAAAAAAAAAAAAAAAAAGGCAGTACATGTCAAAAAATTAGAATATAATTAATAGTATTAATGCTAAGAAGGAGAGGGCTCCAACTGAATCCAAAACGGTTATTGTCCTTCTACTATGAATTGCTGTGCTAAAAGCCTTTGTATTTTAGAGCCTGAAGCCAAGCTCACAAGCCTTAAGATTCATTAGATCAAAAGAAATAGAAAACCAGACAGATTTAAGGACATAACCAAACATATCTATTTACAGGTCTTATCCTGAAGGCACTGGCTGCTCTACTCAGTCTATACACAGACAATGGTATTGATGGTGGTGCTGCTCCAACTCCCTTATTAAAATACATTCAGATGGAGACATAAACATTGAGTTGTGTTTTTTTGTAAGTAAACTCATATCTATCAAAACCAGATATTATTCCTCCCTTCCTTTATCACATTATTTCCAGATAGATGGAATGCATAATATGAAATGCTGGTCATAGAATATGCAGCCTCTGAATCATAAAATGAGTATAGGTTTTAACTAAGTCTTTTCAATAGCTTAAGAGATTAAAAGCATTAAAAAGAGTGGTTTAGAGAAAAAAAAAATAATATGGCTGCTCCTTAGCATTTACCTTAGATTCTTGTAATTTAGAAATGAGTTAATAAGAGGAATGTCAAGAGAAAGAGATCTAAGCACTGTCATATGCACTGGCCAATTCTTAAAGAAAAGTATCTAAATTCAACCAATTTTAACAGTTATTCTTCTATAATTTTTAACTTTCTTTGCAAAAATAGAAGGTACACTACCACTTCCAGGTGAAATAACAAAATCTACCAAGACCTCCTCTATAAAAATTGGAGGGAAAAAACCCTATGGAAGTACATAGTGAATGCAGCAGTAAAGTTTCTTTAAGTAGGATGGAAAATTGCCTCTAATTGCACTTACAGAAAACATAGCAATACGCCTATCAGGAAGTCCTCTAGACAGACAAACACCATTTATTTGTGTTTTGGATTTATTTTAAGATTCTTAGATCAGTTCCAAGTAGAATCACCTTATAAGGGAGCTCCTATGCCAATCTCTGTCCACTATTGCCAAGTTCAAGTATTCACACATAGTAGTGAAATGCCATGAGCTCCTAAAAGAGAGTCTGCATACATAACATCTACTCAGAAGTACCAGGGCTCTGTGGGTTGTTTGATAAATGGTAGTTTAGTGCTCTTCATTCACCTTTACAGCTGTGAAACTCTAGAGTTCAAAATACTAATGTTTACAACCAGACTAGCTAGTAACTTGTTTTTTTTTAAACACAGAGAGCTAATGCTCCAATGAGTATATGACTCTAGTTTTTGACAGTCCAAGATGGTCAATAAAATCCCAGAAGTTGTTAACACTGTCCAGAGTGTCAGTAAGCCTTGAACCAAAGCTGTTGGTTCATCTACCTGTTATATCTACCACGTTACAAGGTCCTCTCCCATCAGTGTTTTTCCAAACAGGTACTAACAGCATCTCTGGAACAGTACAGCTTATGCACAAAACGAATAAGATTAATAAAATTGCTGTTAATTGCATTCAGGAATAAAGTCATAACAAGATAAGAACAAAATGCCATAGCTTCATTTGCACACTTAGCAAAGTGTGCTCAGAACAATGCATTTCTCTCATGCACAGTTTACACTTAAAGGCAATGAAGAACCTATAGAGTACTCTCAGCTTCACTGTTTTGACTCATTCTCATCTTCCAGAGGCCACAACCTACTCCTAGGCCATCCACCCTTTCCTCATGTCATGCAGTGACAAAGAGTTTGAAAACAATCAAACTAATTTCCACAGAGATGAGGCAAGGAGCAGAATTACACACTTTGTTTTTTCCTTCAAAGCCATCTGTCTTAATGCTTCAGTGTTTTGAGCACAAAACTGTGCCTCTGCTTGCAAAACAAAACAAACAGTCCTAGTCCAACTTTAGGCCTGCACAAGGATGCAGCCACACTCCCCACACTTGTAACCATATTCCAAAACCAGCCAGCAGCCTCCCTCCCCTGTGAAAATTTGCAGCAATTATCCTCCCTGCCCCATCATTGCTGCATGCAGCCTAACGATCTTCCAAGCAAAGTTATCCTTGAGGGCAAACACCTCCTCCTGGAAAGGCCCTCCCATGTGTTCCCTGTCATCAGAATAAGAAATCCACATGCCCTGGTGACTGCTAGTTTGTGGGTATTCTGCCATGGGACATGAGATCTCATAAAGCAGTTCAGGCCATTCAGGCCCCAGACAATCTATTCTTAGTTGCCTCCCACAGCAAGTTGCCATGATAACATCACTAACATCACTTCTGCCTCCATGCCAAGACAGGACAGACACTTTCTCCCTGCAGTATCTCCCAAAATGTTTCAAAGGACAGGCCACACTTAAGAAGATCCCCAGCAGGGCTAGAACACCACTTTGTCCAGTTCTACATCAACATAGGGACAAGAACACAACTGTGAAAGAGTCAATCCTCCCAATGTGGTATTTTTCATTATTTTACCTAAGGTGAAGTGAAGTAAAATAATGTATTTTGCAGCACAGGCATATGCTAACCCAGGTCTACAAGAATTAAAGGCTTTTTTTTTTTTTCAAATCATCCATTCTACAAAATTTATTTTTCTACACACTTAACGTTAAGGTGATTTGTTTAAGCTTAGTTTCTTTGGTTTGTTCTTGACATGAAACATACAAATTGTAAAGCTGAATGTTTAGGAAGTCATTTATATGAAACAAAGCATCCCACACTGTCTAAATTTTCTTGCTGATACTCATATGAGTTAGTTACAGCATGTTTGTTCAAACATTGCCCTTTACATTAAGGCTTTGGCAAGTATGATAAAGTACAAGCTCTATAAAATCATACTCACAACATGAATTTACCTTTATAGCACTTAATTATATGGGACAGCAACAGTAGGGTGTGTATATTTGACGCTTTCTTAAGTTGCCAAATTGTAGCTGAAGAACATGATTTTGAACATCTGAGGACAAAGATATAAACATTAGCCCCTTTGATACAGATAGGAGGAGGCTTGTACCTACTAACTGAGCTCCTATTCAATAAGAAAACATGTAAAATAAAGCACATAGCTCATTTTCTCAAGAAAAAAAGATAACACTGTTCCCAAGCTCAGTACCACTGATTAGCAGAATATACCCTCATTTGCTGCTACTGTATAGCCTAGACACACATAGGCTCCAAGTTCCATAATTAGTGTCCTTTGTTACAAGGATAGAGTATTACATTCAAGTCAGAAAGGAGGGAGAAGGAGAGGGGTGGGGAAGATACTGTTCCATATAAAAGAAGCTACTGTGTTTCACTGACTCTCTGCTGAGGGGTTCTGTAGGTGGCCATTTAAACAACAAAGGAAGTTCAAGGGTTCAAAACAGATTTCTGCTCCCTAATACACAGAAATCTGCATTTTTAAACCCAGTCTCCCTGCTGTGCAATTATGTATGAATTTAAGACCAGTCGTTTTCTTACAAGAGGCTGTGTTGTGCAAGTGGGAGACAAAATCAGGTCACCCAATCACAAGAAGCAAATTTTCCCCCACCAGCCACTGCACTCCTGAGAGAGACAAAGAGAAAAAGGCTGATTTTGCTACCTGCTCAGACTAGTCCAATTTCTAATCATATCCTTTGGTATTTTGAATACCTCTTCCATTTCCCTTCAGACCTAGGGACTAACATGGGAATCTAATTAAACTGTAAGTAGTATCTGTTTAAAACAAGGCACCTGTCCTTTCTGAGACTCCTGTGTCTATTCCAATATCATTCTCTCTCTCTTACTTGCATTTGAACACTAAATTTAAAGTTGCTTCTTTCCTCAGAGACATTTTATATATCCACTCAGTGTGCTCACTATGGTCAATATGCCCTGAAGGTCATGCCCTTCCAAAGCATTAGTCCCAATCGCTGTGCTTCATCCCATTCCTCACCTTAGAACCTCTCAAACTGTCAGCAGAAATTCCTTCAATTTCACAGCGGCTTTGCACAGGCAAGAGAAGCCACAGCAGCAAAGCCTGACCCATGAAGAAGCCTCCCTCACCCGCCACCCTGTGACTAATGTTCACACACAAAGAATATGAATATTTTACAACTCTTCAGAGAAAAGTAAACAAACAAACAAAACCCCCACAAACAAACAAAACCCTATCTCCTGGTGTTGGTCCAGAATTCGGCATTTCTATTGCTAAAACCAGCTGATTTCTTACATGCTTTCACAGAGAAAGCAGTAATTAGGGCTAAGGCTTCCTCCAGAGATATGGCAAATTAAGTACATCAAGCCTAAACCATAGGACTACATCTGTCTCATTTGCTCCCAAACATTACCTTCTGCATGATCATGAATGCACAGATGTGTTTGGAAGAGCCAGCCAGGGAAGAAATTACCTCCGTGACTACCCTGGAGGAGATTACTCTAAAACCATCCAGCAACAATTGCTTCCATAGGAAAGACGTGACCCAGGTCCATCAAATTCATTCATATATGGCAGTTCTGCTCTGCCAAAAGTTCTGTTACACAGCATAAATTCAGGATGTGCTCCACTGTCTCACATAGGTTGGCTGTTCCAGGACTCCCAAACAGTGCCTTATTTCCCTTAGGAGCAGTCGTTGTTTGGTTTCTGTATTAAAAAATGAGTACTATCAGACATTTCTATTTAATAGGTATTAAAAAAAAAATTTTGTTGACCAAATGTCAACAGTAACTATCTCTTGTTATTCAAAGCTTATTTGAAAAATAAATTGATGCTGTACACTAGAGATTACAAAGCCAATTCTGTTTAACACAGGCAATACACTGCACTAGATCAAAAAGGTAAAACAAATCAGAAAATGCTCTGACTCTTCAATATAGCCCACAGTTCTAACTCTCACCCAGTGTTAGTCCAGTGCTGAACAGATGCAGATTAATTTGTGGTTAGTGAGTCAAGAAGGAAAATCAGTCACTGGAATCACAGCATAGTACCCTTTATCTATAAATAAGAAAAAGCCTGCATTTTGCCATTTATTTCCCTACACAATAAACTACAAATAGCCACAAAGAGTGTTGAAAACAAAGTTAAAATGTGTGAATAAATCTAATAATTTAAGATATTACAGTTTAAATATATGGATGAATAAATATTTAACCTGCATGTTCGTATCTGTGGATGTTAGACTTTACAGATAAGGTTGCCATGCTCAAACTGTGTTAAAAGACCACAGTCAGACAAACTGCATGCTTTCCCTTGCTGGGGTCACAAGACTATTTTTGTAAGAATGAAGAAAGTACAGTCAATTTCTGAATTGACAATTTTGAAAACAATCTTTTTTTTCAGCCTGATTTACCACTTTTCTATCTGAAAGGCACCAGTGCATAGTCTACTGAAAACAACCTTTTCCGTCTATAATTTTCTTCCTAATTCATGGAGCAAATTTTTTTTCTACCTGCACAGGCAAGGTGTCATAGATTATGTTCAGAGGGTATGACCTCAGGTAGCCCCAGATGAGCTACTGCACATCTGTGTGTGACTCATACTGAAGTGTTCTCCTGAAATGAGAGTGAACTTCAACAGTACAAGCTTAACTGCTGCTTCTTCGGCAAACGTTCTTCCAATGCTAGTTGAGGGACAACCTCTCTCTAAAGCCTTCATCCTCTAAGCACTTAGAAAGCCTTATTTTTCTTTGAATGCATTTTCACAGGTCAGATGCAGGCACGGAACCAAGGAGGGGACTAAAAAATTACGTTCTGTCAAACCTGTGCTAGCTTTGGGAGTGCAGCACAACATCCATCACCACACGTCACTGGCAACATCTTGCTGTGTGTATTAATGCTGTGGTGGAGCCAGCACTGCAAAAGCCAGAGGCAGGGACAGCCCAAAGGATTAGGAAAGCCTCAGCTGTGTTAGAGGCAGCTCAAGGAAGGAAATGGTAATGCAAGGTGAGAAGCTGGACCCAGCCAAGTCCAGGACCCACTCAAAGTTGTTTCACATGAAGCATGTAAGTGCAAAAAGATTAGATGGGAAAATAAAAAGCAAGCCTGGCATTAAGAGTTCAGATGATAAATCCTTCCAGAGGGGACCCACGCACCACTGCTCTTTCTGTCGGATCTTGGGTTACAAAGGACTGAAGCCACAAAACTGCTCTGAGATCACACACATCTACAGCGAATTAGATCCTCTTTGAATTCAATTTCAGCAGGTATTAAAAGGAAAGGATTTCTCTTTCAGCTCTTGTTAGCATTTTCATCCCATTCTGGAATTTGTCTATCATTTCTATCTTTTGATTTAGTAATGTTAATAAAGATTGATGGTCTCCCTGAGGAAAAACAGGTGAGGAGATAGCACAAGTCGGATTATATCATCCCAATAAATCTTCCTTTCAAAACAAACACAGCTTTCTCTTCTAGCAAAATACTGCTCTTTAAAGACTATACATAGTTTGTTTTAATAAAGAAAAAAGTCTTTGAACTGTGTTAATGATTAGCAAATGATACGGCAGCTCACCAAGTTGCTTAGGCCTGTAGCTTTAGTTACTTATCAGATTAATACACATAAATGAAGGATTCTGTATTCAATGGCTGAAGTCACTGGGTTTAGTGAGGGAAGGCTACAGCACTGAGCCTGGAAAATGAGGAGGATGGAGGGAGAAACTGAGGAGAAAGGAGCTCCCTGAACACACTCATAAGGATACTGCTGTCTGCAGCCTCCTTTGAGTTGTGAATGATACTGAGAAATAAAAGAGCTCTAGAAGCAGCTTATAAAAATAATTAGTGGCATGAAAAGATCTACAGATGGAAAGACACCGGAGAGGTCTAATGTATTTAATTTAGATATAAGGGCACAAGAAAGAGGTACACAAAGGAATGAATAGTACAGAGAGAGAATTCCGTGATTCTTTAATTATCCAGCTTTGTAATGCAAGAACAAGTGGGTATTCAGAGAAATTAAACTAATTCCAGAGAGTTCCCAGGCAATACACAGGTAACTAGCAGAGCTGCTGGCCATGTTTCATCACTAAGGCCAAGAATTTAGGAAGAAATTAAAAAAAAAACCCAAAAAACACATACCCAGCTCAGTTAATAGTATCATGTGCAATAACAGCAGAGTGAACAAACAACACATAAGAAGCTTCAAAGGACCTGTCAAAGCCAAGCCTTCCTTCTCTACGATAAAGCTTCACGTGTGGGCAGCTGTTACTACTTTTTACTACAGTACTTCTTACACTTTGCTTGAACCATCTGCTACCAGCCATGAGTTTCTGATCAAAAGTATTTTTCTGAGTATTTGAGGATTGCCATTAGGCTCAAGGAAGAAAGAATATTCTTCTCCTCCCCTGAGCCCTCTCTCCATGCTACCTCAGCCTGCAGCAGGCCAGGTCTGGGCTGGGAGGGAGCCTGCGCTGCTCCCTCCACTGTTACAGCAGAACACGAACATTGCCATGTGCTGTTTCCGTGGCCCTGGAACACCCCACAGAAGCATTTCATTTCCTCTCCAGCAGCAGCAAGGCTCACTATAACTACCCAAACTGGCTGTCATCCTCAGGTGTTTTCACTACTGAAGAGGATGTGCACGAACATCACTCCACTTTTCTTATCAGCTGCTAAAAAGCAGACAGTAATATAAGTCTCCTGCCACTGGCCATAGCTACAGAGTCCTCCTTAAGGTGTGGAAGCAGTTAAAAATAAGTCTGTGTGCACCCAGGAGCAGTGGTTTGGGCTTCTTTCCACAGGTGAAAAGAAAACCTCGTTCTCCCCAGGGAAATGGGCAGAGGAGTCAATCCATCAGCGCCTGGGGAGCACGGGGCAGAAGGGGCACCCTCAGTACACCTCACGCCATAAGCATGGGGACAACTTTTGCCTCCAGAGGGCAGAGAAACGTAAATGGAAACGATCCAGCTTGCTGTGACTGCTCCGTATGGGCGGTCTTTTGACTCAGTTCCCTGGGAGAGGGAGGGAAAGCGAAAAACCCCGAAGTGACTGATGAGGGCGGGAGCTTTGTCTGCCCGGACAATGAAGGAAGGGCCGGCCCGCCACAGCCCCGCGTCCCCGCACCATCGCGTCCCTCCGCGCTTTGTTCCCGCCTCCGCCATCAGCTGAGAACTTCATCTGTCCCAGCAGTACGCGCTAATGATGGCAAGGGTTAAATACCACTTACACGGAGGTACAAAAGGCCAGCATCACTTCATACGAGGCCAGACAGCTGGTTTGCATAATTCCAGTTTTCGCAGAGCGTTTTCTTTCCAGTGCATCCCCTTAAAAAAGCTTTTCCTCGTGAGTTAATTCTCTCACTGAAGAATGCCAGTGCAGCTCCAATTATCTCTAAGATAATCCAAAGCTAAATTCGCTGTCAAACTCAGACCTGGGATAAGACTTCAAGAGAAAAACTGTTATAAAAATACTCACCATTAAATTATTCAAAGACAAGGCACAGAGTTTGTTTTGTGTCTACCCTGTTGTGGTTTTTCCCCCAAAAAAGCCTAACCACTCTATGTTTCTAGCAGTTTCTAGATAAGAACATCTGTTTTTAAATAATCTCAGTGCTACTTTGGAGTTTCTACATCTTACAATGACACACTCAGCTGCTTTTTATTAACTTATTTGTTTGTGCAACAGCATTGGTGAATGTTCATCCATTCATCACTGCACATCAAGCAACTGGGGCAGATCCAGTAGCAGGAGCGTTCAGTGCTTGCCAATTCTGGTATATCAGCACTAACTAGTAGCTGAATCACGCCTGCCTTGCCTGAGCAGGCATTCACTGAAGACAAACAGTTGCTTACTGAATCCTCCTTCCTCCACATTTTAACAGCTAAGAAGTGAACTAAAAGCATAAGGCAACAGTAAGGCATTTAAGGTGCAGCTGAATCCGCCTTCCCCTAACTCCCTGTCTCCGACACTCTTTCAAGCCATGAAAGGGATATCCCTGCAACCATGAGTACAGGAAGGAGCTGATCCATGAGGACTCCTGTAAACAGATCTTACACTATTGTGCATAGCTTTGCAAGGCTTTGGAATACCATCCTAGAAGTTCTTGGAATTTCTCACAGTGTGAGCTAATACTGACTGCCAAAGAGCAGAGGGAAGGGGGCAGAGCAAAGCAGTCCCCTAATTTGATAACATGCTGTATGACCTTCACCTCAGCCCACCAATTGAAGCCTTTGGCACATGACTCTCCTGTCATGGAGGATACTGGGCATCACTCTTCAATTCACAGGACAAAGAGCAGGGGCAATAGTGAGACTCACAGGTGCAGGCTGTGCCACAACAGCCCTCAGGGACCAAATTTAGCAGCTTCACTTCAACTATGTGCAGCAAGGGAGAAAGCCCCTTTGAGGCACTCAGTCTGACTGACAAGCAATCTTCCCTGCAAGTCTTCCTAATGGCTCAGAGCAGTGGACTTGATGCCTGTCCTTTTAGAGTATAAATGAACAAGCATGGTCCTTGAAGCTTTTAATCATGGCACCTCAAGCTCTTAAATGCTTTAAAGACTAGATTATAGAGGGACACATGGAAGAACCAGAAAATCCCATAGAGTCCAGTCTGATTTCTGCAACTATATATATTCTGTAACTACCCCTTTGACAGCACTATTCTATCTGATCTGATTTTGACTTTTTGGAATGAGTGGAAGTGGACAAGCTGCTTGGCAGCTGTGAAGTTGCTGTGCATGATGGAGCGAGGGGGTGTTTCACTGGAAGGCAGGTCTCAATTTGTCCTACAGTGCCCAATGATCCTACAAGAAGATTGCAAACAGTTTTGAAATGTCTTGACCAAAACTATTGCTGTCCCTGCTGGAAACAAAAGCACCTTATAATCATGCCATAAACAAAGAAGTTTTATAACAAGCCCTCTCCTCTACCAAATTGCCACTGTAAATAGAAAAATGGAGATCTCCACCTCCACTAAAATGAACAAAGCTGTAGATCTGGGTTTAAAAGGTAAGGGAGATATGATTACACTTTACAAGACACCTGCAGATCTTGAGTAAACTACTATTTAATTGAATCACTCTTCTGAAATTTCCTTTAAAGAAAAAGAAAGATACTGACTCATTATGGTTTCTTTGATCCTTCCCAACAAGTAATGAAACAAGTAATTTTCCTTCCCTGGGTCCTCCCCTATTTGCTTCCTGAAGTGTCAGCCTGCTCCAGGAGACTGCCCCTGCTTGTGACATAACACTGCTTATCCTATTGTCTCTGTTAAAGATGCAACAGTTCTGATTAAACTACTAATGAGGTAGGTTTACTGCCATGGGTGGGTAAATCATGTCTACCAAGGCACAGCAAAGAACAACCACATCAGACATTGCTTGTGACTTTCCCAGTCTCCACCAGCATTTTGAGAAAGGGCTGACTTCTAATACACCCTGTTCTGTCCACATCCCCTCAGAAATAACAATCAAACCTAATGTTGTCCAAAGCCCTTTTATGCTGGACCATCTCTTCCTTGAAAGACTTCATACTTAAATGATCATTTAAATATTCTTCTGCATGTGCATGATATCTACACTCCCTCTGTGCTTGTGAACTACAGAGGAAAAGCTAATAGTAGTTTAATAATACACTAAGGTGATGGTAACAAAAGTGAAGCTACAGCTTTCCATAACATTAGGTTTACTATATTAAGCTTTTAATACTGCAAGAGATTAACAGTGACAGATTCTCTTGTAGAGTAGCAAAAGCTATTGCAATTCTTGCAACTTTCACATTAATCACATTTAAACATGCCGCTAACAGATGGGCATCATGTACTGCTAGGTCTCTCACAAGCCAGTACTAAGAAAAAGAATGTCTAAGAGATCTTGTGGCTTCTACAGTTCAGAGGGATTGTATATCCAGGCACCTTGTTATTGTTTTCGTTGTATATTATCTAGGATTATTAGAAAAGCTCAAGTTAAATAGATGACAGACTTCAGCATACGTGAGCAGGAAGGGAGAGGAAGGGGGGCAGAAAGAGTAAAAACAAGACCACCCACACAAAGTTCCTCTGAGTCCACATTTCACATGCATGATCATGATTTTTCCACTACACAGGGCAAGCACTAGGTTCTGCAGTGCAACTTTTCCTCTGACACTACTACCTGCAAAAACCTTTCCCCAAAGCCCAGACACAAGCCCAAGCTGTGAAAAATTAGCTGCCAGGCTCAAACCTGGCTGGACAGAGAATGACAGTCTGTCCTCCCTCCCCTTTCATTAGTGCAGATGTCAGGTTCAGGTGGCCCTTTCTGACTGAAGCCAGGAGAGCACCTGAAGAAAACCAGCATTAGAACTTGGCACTCATATAGAACATAGATGTTTAATAAACTTCCCAGGACCGTTTTTTAATTAAACCAAGTCCCAAGGTAAAACCTCATCTTTACATGACTGTAATTAACCAGGACAAACTGTCTGTAATGTAAGAAAGCTCGATCTCCTCCATGAGCCAGACCTCAAAAGAAAGACTGGCAATTGCAAACTCAGCCCAACCTAAGGTTAGTCCTCACAGAGTAAGGCCTGCAGATCTCCTCAGTTCCAGCCTGCAGGGACTCCTGCTTGCTGAAAAGTAAGACTGGAGAACCCCACCTGGGGATACTGCCTTCATATGGCACCTGAAAGCATTTGCCCATGAAGGACAGAAGCACTCCTGATGTGGAAGGGTCTCAGCCTTGCAGATTGCTTGTCATTTACAAAACAGGTCTGTGTGTCATGGATCCATCACCCCATAACCCAACTTGCTCTCACTGCTTGTGTGATAACTCCTCTGAGAGGAAGGATGTGCTGTCACTCTGCCACAGACCTGAGAAGAGAGTGACAAAAAGTCTGTGGCAGTCCCCACTTCACACTGTGACATTCATAGAACTTAAGGGACTCATCTGAACTAGAAACTTCCTCTGGTCAAGAGTGAAAGACAGGCTCACCTTTGAACAGGATGGATGGCCCAAAGTTTAGAGTGCTAAAACTTGGTGATCTGAATGGCACTAACAACCTCCCCCTAAGCTGTCATGAAAAGTCAGTGGATGAATCCAGGTCCCCTAGGAAGCAGCATTTTGTCTGCTGGGTCCTCCTTCTCAGTTCCAGCCTGCAAGACTAAACATTCCCAGCTCACTCAGGAGGAGTTCAGCACCTGGATGGGTCTGAGTCTGCTCTACATACCTACCAACAACTGACTGATAGCAGTGGAGTCCACCTAAAAGCTATTTGCTGTGTTTCCTCATAAACCACATTCCAGTGTCCACAACATGCTTGGCCAGGACCACACTGACATGGGGCTTCCAGGGAGCAGAATTCACATGCTGATCAAAACTGACCAGCATGACTCCAAACATAGCAGAAAAAAGGCTGTACAGATATGAATGGAAAATTCAGGTGAGCTTCCACAAGCTCTACGAATTTGAAAAATGTTCCTGTAGTGCTATCAGGACACAAAATAGTAGAACGAACTCTGTATTATGTCAGTGAAAATAATATTAGTATATAATTCAGCATCCTCATACCCAAGGAACATGATCTGAAAGGAAAAACATGAATTACTCTGACACTGGAGATGTAACTTGAACAAAGAAATATTGTAGTATCAGCTAAGGTTTGTCTCAGTCAGCTCCAGCCTTCAATGCTAGAGCACTTAATTATGCTACCCAACATTCAGCTCTAGGGCTCTGTCCATCTGGCTCACGCCACTAGAATCACCAAGCTACAGAAGAGCAGACTGCAGCAAACAAGGTCAGTATGTGCCAACTTCTGTAGACACATATTTAACAAGCCCAAGGTTGGACTGTCTCAAAAGGGAACACAGGCACGGGAGGCACTTCTTTGTGAAAACAAATACAACACATTCCTCCAGTGCATCTGCAAATGACACTGTATCACAGAATCACAGAATGAACTAGGTTGGAAAAGACCTTTTGAGATCAAGTCCAACCTATGACCCAGACTTGCATCACTTTACCTTTCACTTGCCCATCTGTTTTCCTGGAAGATTTTATTTCATTAACTTGGCTTTTCTACGTTTTAATTTTATTTTTCAACCTTTGCTGTAATATAGCAGGGGCAGTTCATTCAAAAGCAAAGTCTTTACTCTTGCAAGTATGCAAGTACCAAACAGCAGAATTCCCACATCCCTAAGCAAGATGTACCTCACTCCTGATCACCTATTACATGCAGTAGAAGAGTTTCCATCCATAACACCACAATCTCTGAGTCCAAATTTATCTTCCATTGAGAGAAGGAGGGAATGGGAAGGGAGTGAATGCAACCATGAGATGCTTTTGGATGAAGATACAAAGTTAAAACAAGCAAAAAACAAGATACATCAATTACCTTCAATTTTTACTTATGAAACAAGAGGTGGAGTACTAAATATTTTCTCTCATTTGACCAGTTTGCTGCTAATGTGGCTGTAAATTTCTTCTCCCATTCATCAAACTTTCCTAATCTAAGTGACCAATACAACCTTGTCCAATCTTTCCACTGGTCTTCTTTATGTATATATATATGTGTATATGTGTGTGTGTGTGTGTGTGTGTGTGTGTGTGTGTGTGTGTGTGTACACAAAGTTGTTCCTCCTCTAATGACACACAGAATTTTGAGGAAGAACCTCTTGTTTTTCTTCCTCATTGAGGAAAACCTATTTCAACTGTCGTTCAAAAGGTCTGCACAAAAATGGGCACACTTACTTATTTTATGGTGACAAAACCTTGTAGTCTCACAGTCCAAGATGCTGCTTATCAAGACAGATCTAAAGCCAAGCAAGATTCAGAAGAGAAATAATCAGCCTGAGCTATGATATTTTGCAGTTCCCTCTTATTTTCTTTAACTAATTGCCATTCTACTGGGTTCTTAGGAACAAGCAGATAAATGAAACATACTTTTAATCTACACTAATAATTTGTGTTAAGTTCCACTTGGACAATTTCATAAATGAATAGTCACATTATAGCTGCTGAATGTAGCTGTAACCCATTCATTCATTTACAGACACAGCACTTCTCAAATACAGGTGTTCATTTTCATATGTGCCTGTAGGCACATGATTTTATTGTTGGATATGAGAGAATCATACTCTGAATTTTGTGTGTATTGACAGAGGTCCCTAAAAATATTTACAGCACAAACTGGGTAAATACCTTAGGTCATACTTCAACCTGGACACTGATTCACATCAGCTAACAGAAATCTATAATTAATGATAAACCTTCAGGTGAGCCTCCTAGTCTCCCTTTAGGAGGGTTTTGTCCAGAGCACAGCTTATCCAACCTCTGTCTTGGCACCAAGGCTGTATCAAGCCTGTGGCAGCTGTAACAGAGGCCTAAAAATACTACTGAAGTAATGAAGAAGTGAGACTTATTTTAGAATATTAGCAGAGTAATGATTGCCACAAAATACACTTCAGCTACAGTGCAATTTGAAAGTACAGGAACTTAAACCAGTGCTTTTAATGTGCCAGGCACAATGAGTGCATTTACAACATCTATTAAAAGCAGGTTATGTTTGGGGGAGGGGGATAATTACATCTTAGCAGGTAGTTTATTAACTGAACAAGACAGCACCACATTAAAGATAATCAATGGAAAATAAACCACAGTTGTAAAAATTAATACTGTTCATTCACACCATGAAGGGAGTGAGGGGGCGGTGTCTGTGCTATTAAGACAGAAGTAAAAGTATAGCCCTGTGAACCACCACGAGAAGAGGAGCAAAGGATAGGATGGCACAAAATGAAAGTCATTCAAGGCATAAGTTTCAAAAAAACAATATTGAAATTGAAAAGAAATAATCAGCAATTCTGGAGGGGAAAGAGGAATACAAACAACCAGTTTTGCAAACAGTGGAACTAATGAAGCCTGGTTTCCTCCAGCTTTCATGTCATGCAAAGACTGACTTTCACACTGAAGTAAATGTGAGCTCCAACTGGAGCACTTTTTTTTATTAGATTGGAACATTTATATGGGATTCCTTCCCCAGTGGATTTTCTAGTTTCTAGTAAAGAACAAGACCTTCCTCCAAATGCAGTAGGAATAATCTGTCCTCTCCTTTACCTGGCAGCCTCTTTTATGATTTCTACATTGTGGCAATGTAGTTGAAATTGTAGCTGAATAACAAATATAAAATTCCTGAATAGCTGGTGTGAGATACCCAGGCACACCCACCCCCTTCCCTGCTATACACACAGAATGTGCTATTCCTTAATACTTGTTTTGGATAAGAAACAAGGCTAAAACAGTGCTGCCAGAATAATCCAACTTATGGGGAAAATGTGTCTTTGGTATGCTAACCGTATGCAAGGCTTCAGGCAATTTTCTGCAGAGACCAAGACCTCAGGTTCCTGCAGCAATACTTGTTGCAAGGAACAGTCAACACAGGAGGGGAGATGAGATCTCCTCAGTGTGCTGAGATAGGAGTCTCTGTGATGATTTTAACTGCTGGGGTAGAGGAGGGCCAGAGGAGCTGAGTTTAGTACAGCCTGAAGCAGAAGAACCAGTCAGAAGCAGGTTTGGATAAGGATGAGAAAGTCACCCCTCCAAAAAATACAAGAAAGAAAAAAAGCTTGCATTAAAAATTTGGGCTGTGCAGAGAGCTATGCAGTTTCCAGGGTTAAGGCTGGGCATGTGAAAATCAGTGGTCAATCCATGATATATGATTTATTTTCTTAGAAATTAATTAAGATACATCTCTTGACTCTCCTCCTGTACACAACACTTAAGCAAAAACCACTTCACCAAAGAAAAGACCATGCCTATGACAAGAACTAGCCCTCTTTTTCCTGCAAGTAAATAAACTTTACAGGGCAAAAAAATTGAACTGGGTAGTATCCATTCTTTAGACTTATTCTGATTTGCATGGTAAGCATTAAATCATAATTAATCTCTTGTTTCACTTAAAATTAAATCACCCCTTATCATAGATCACTAGATCACTAAGTACTGGATGCAGTGAAACATGTATAGCATCTTTAAAAAGTTTGCCTCTGAGCATCACAGCGAGTAACTGCTGCCTATCTTGAGTTTCATCATCCAGAAGATCTGATTTCTGCAATCGTGGACATGGCTTCTGAAGAGAACAATGCTTGGCAATGCCTTTTTGGGAAAGAAAAAAAAAATCAGGTAAAATTGAGCATGCACAGAGAGCCCAGTTTTGCCTTTAAAGCAATCCAAAGCCTCTGAACACACTGGAATTTTTCAGTGCACCTTACATATTCTGCTCCTAAGAATGACCCAATTCTGTAGCCACTGACACACACATCTTCAAGAAGGACTAGCACCTTTTCCCCCCCAGTTCACCTTCTGTCCAGGTCAACTCCAAAGTCTGTTCAAACATTGTCAAGATAACAAAAAACACTTTGAGAAGGCAGGGAGAAAAGCTGCAGAGGCCTGAAGATTCTGTGCATATTTATAGCACAAACACATGCTCATTCCCCTTAATCACATGCACACACTCGCAAGACGTCTCCTCCAAACTTTCTCAGGGACTCGGTCTGAGTGGCTGTAGTTCAAAGTCCGACTGCCTTGGCAGCTCAAAAGAAAGCAAAAACCATGGTGGCTTTGTAAGAATTACAGTGATCTTATTAAAAAAAAAAGTATGTCACTCTCTGCTGGGACTTAACATGGCAGTGCCACGCAGCACTCATTGAACTGAGCAGCATTTCAAGCACACAGCTCCTGGTATAATAAGACTACAGGCTTAATTAGGTTCCTATCAGTATTGCTTTTTTCCTGCCTTCAGCCAAGAAGGTATAAGAAAAGATTGTCCAATGCAGATACTGCAATTTAACGTCTCAAGTTAAGAACACAGTGGGTGTATATCTACTATAAAATCTACCCTAAAAACATGCCAGTTGTTAAACTAAGCAGTGCATTAGAAGCAGTTAGATATAATGAGAATGTAAATGGAAAGTATTCTAGGGAGATATTTCAGCTAAAAACAGCATACACACTATGCTATCTTTTATTTTAATCATGCTTTAAGCCCTGCCTTTTTGAACTTTTTATAAATTCTGCTATCTCCCTTTGCAGTTACTTACATATTGGTATATAAATTCAAAGACGAGAAGCAATTAGGAATGAAGCGAAGACTCCCTCTCTTGATGCTAATACATCAAAGGAAGTGGAAAAAACCTTCCCCCCTCATACACACTGGGTAACACAGAGAGTTTCTGCTCTTCACAGCCTAATAGCTCAAAGTAGTTCCAATGGAGAGTCTGATGTCAGCCTCTGATTACATGGAGATGCCAAGCGATTGGAAAGAGCAGCTCTTGAGAAATCCCAGCTCTCTGACTCCAGCAACCACGCAACCTTGCAACAATGCATTTAAAACACACACATGTATTACTCACATCAGCTGGTCCTATTTTTTTCCCCACTTTGGAGATCACAACATTGCTATTAAGAGTTTCCTGGGGGTATCTGCTTGATTTAGGTATATGTGTGAAGGAAATGTGTCAGATCAGGGGATTTTTAAAACAGCTGTCGCTCCTCTACACCTGATTTCTTTTGCGGTCCAGTTTGGAGAGAGGAAGAACCAGGTGCTGCCTTTAAACAGACACACTTTCAGAAGTCTGCTTTTGTCTGAATGGAGAAGAAGAGGTTGGGACTGGCTCATGGCAGGGATCAGTAAGGACTGTTTCCATTCTTTTTCTGCACCTTTGCACATCTCTGCCAGATCAGCCTCAGAACTGAAGCCTCAGAACAGGTAAACCTATGTAAGAAATGCCAACAAAACCTGATTCTGCTGATTCAAAACAGCAGCTGAGTGGCATCCTGAAATTGGGTATTTGTATTTCCTTCCTGCAAGTCCTTCCCTCAGTCCAAGGACATTTGAGAACTGTGCAAGAGTTTTTTGGAAACACTCCAGGCCCTTCATCTTTCAAAAAGGAAAACGACCGTCTCTTACGCATCTGAATCAACAGGTGAACGACCTCCCCACGCCCTCATCACATTACCAGAGTCCTTTTATTTCTTAATCACCTTATCTCTCCTGTATGAGCAGGGAAACTAACCAAAAGTAGGAATGACTCTATTGATTTCACTGGAACACCCATCTTATGTTTCTGTATGAACACAAACATTATGCTATTAAGGCTTTTACACAGAAGCATGGAGTTTTAAAGGGGCTGTAGGAAGAATTTCTGTTAAACCATTAGATCCACAGTAAATTCATGTCTCTTACAGGTCTGGTTCTATTTCCTCTGCAGCTTTGCTCCTGTGTAAAGGAGACCTTATTGGTTTTAAAGGAGCTAAAACATTTCCAGCAGAATTTCTACTAAGCCCACTGGAGGCTCTTGCTTGGCCCTTGAGCATGAGCCAGAAAGAAGCTGCAGTAACTACTATAATATTACACAGCTGTGTAGCTGCAGTGAGGTGGAAATCGAGCACTGAATGTTTTTTGATATGTTTTTTTAACTGGCAGGCTCTCCATCTAGCAACAAAATCCCCAAACATTCAAACTGGGTACATTAGCTTAAGTTCTATTTGTGGAATGATAAGCAAGGAGCTATAGAACAGGCAAAGGCTTTCTGAGCTACACCAGTGGAAGACCAAGAAAATTACATTCAGCAAAACTCTAGAAGATTTACACCTGTATAACAGGGAATGGCTTTGGAGGAAAACCACTGCTTTCTGCTCTTCATCTGTTACCAGGCTGTGCCAG
This sequence comes from Hypocryptadius cinnamomeus, assembly GCA_013400635.1. Lineage (NCBI taxonomy): Eukaryota > Metazoa > Chordata > Aves > Passeriformes > Zosteropidae > Hypocryptadius > Hypocryptadius cinnamomeus. Next base: position 25,729 of record VYZP01013115.1, read on the forward strand.
ACGAAGTCTAGTGAGTCTACCTGAGCACAGAGCTCTCAGAGCCTTTCCAACGAGCATCTCACTGGCCTTGGCAGGACAAAGGATTTTACACTATGCTTTTATCTGCAAAGAGACCAGAGTCTGCATTCCACAAGGTAACAGGACTGAAAGTGACAACCCCAGCTTCCAAAAAGTTACATCTCTGCCAAAGCCACCTGACAAATTCCATCCCATTACCTTTTATCACATACTAAATGCATGAGAAAAAAATACCTCAAGCAAAGCCTCTGAATGGTTGCGTTCCTGTGTTGAAGGTCTTCTATCACCATGTCATAAACAAAGATAAGGCATTTTGCTGCTAAATGACAGTACTCTAGATAATGGTGCTCTAATAATGTTAAGGTAAAGTGGGGGTGGGATCCTTAAGTGAGCAGGTTTTTCTTCCTCTGTCCCTTTGTTGTTCTGACAGCAGCAAAGGTAAGAAGGAAAGCCCATGCTTTGGCCTCCCTCTCCTTTCCCACTGCTAATGTGCAATCAACCCTCTGCATTTAGAAGAAACCATGCACTGAGGAAATTCTCCAACATTCCCACACCCACAGCTTGGGTTATTTACATTCACGGGCAAACGACAGGCAAGTGCACCAGAGAGGTGAGTTCTGTAACACAAATGAGTACACAGTGACCAGCACAACACCAAGCAACCAAACCTGGCAAGTAAAGCCTTTCTCCTTTTCCAAAAGGACAAGTGAAGAGTTTGTGTCATTCCATTCAGGCAGGTAAAGGAAACAAAGCTGAAAGTGATGGATTACTATATCCAGTGTACAGCTGCTTTTCTTTGGAGGTTTTATTCTGCACCCAACAAAGACTTGCCAATTAATATACTTTCAGTGTACAAAAGGAGCTCTGAATACACCCTCTTGCTTCATGTCCCCCAGGTTACATTAGTGTGCACCTCTAAAAGTGTAACTACCCTCACACTTAGATAGGCTCACTAACTATAAAGGACAATAATACAAAGTTAAAGGAAGCTAGGAATCTCTCCTGTTTTGTCTCCAGCAGTATCTGAGATATTTTTGCGTAAATGTATCCAACCCATGGAGCTGCACCTCAGTACCACAGAAAATCCATACAATGAAAATTGCACTTCGAATCTCAAGGCTCTTGAGAAGCTGAGATAAAGTGCAACACTTATCTTCCCAACATGGATGCTTTTTTTCCTTTCAAGATGCATCTACTCTTAAGGTCTTATGTACCTCCCCGAAGACCTCTGCATGGATGCTCACCAATCCTAAGCCTGGGATGGCCTTACAATGCAACTGAATTCTGAGAGGGAAGCAAGACAATTTCTTGATTAAATTTCAACAGCAATTGAGACTTCAGCACATTAAGTCAAGGAGGAGGTGCATTTTCTGATGAGCTTTGGCTCCAACACATGTTTTGTAAAAATGGTAGGACTGTGGCAGAAAACACATGAAAACTTTATAAGAGATTCAACATTTCCCTGCAGTGCTCAAAACCCAAACAGAAAAGCATTATATCAGTGTGGTTAAAAGCCACACTAACAAAAACCCCAAACCAAACAAAATCAAAACAAAACCACCTAAAAAGCACAGTGAAAGAGACTAAAAGCAAGAGTGAAACTTGCCAGGCTGTTCTCAGTAACCAACTTCAGTCAAACAGAATAAATTAATGCAAAGCCTAAAATTATAAAGAATCAGTTCAGAGCTGTCTTTTTTATCTCAATACTGACACTTCAGGAAAAAAGAAAATCCTACAGAGGAGCTCACTGTAGAGATCCAAGGGCCTCTGAAGAGCAGAGTAACGTGGGAGATCTCCACACTTCGAAGCAGCTGCATCACTAACTGTTATCACATAGCAAAACCAGGAATGGAAAAGTGGAGCAACAAAGATACAGCAGGCAACTTCTGGAAACCATACAGCTTTTAGAAAGATTGGCTACTGGTAACACGTTGATGCTTTTGAAAAAAAGTCTGGAATGTGTGGAATTCTCTGGGATGCCAGGGTGCAAAAAGGATCTCATTAGCTAGGGCTTTCAAAATCTGCTGCCTGGTTGTTGCCTATTATTCAGAAAGCAAGATGGCTTACATCATCAGTTTCTGTAAAGTACAATATTCCACTTCCAGATCTCTAGTCCCCTAGACTGAGAAATCATCTTTCCAAATAACCATGGAGGCACTGAGTCCAAAGTCTACACACTAGTCCAGCACTTCTATGTTTCCGTATTACCAAGATAATCAAGCATCTAATAATAAAACTGGGCAGTACCACACTGCTCAGTTCTCTTGCTGCCAACAAGAAAACACTAAGAAACATCCAGACTGACAACAATCATGTTATTCCCACATGGTTTGGCTTTAGAAGCAGACCCTGCTTCTAAAGGAACTGCTCACGATGAAAAGCAGTGGAGTGGCAGAAGGGCAAAGTAGTTAGCTCAGGAGCTGAGCAGGAAAACATTTCTCACCATTGTTTCTCTTACATTCAGAGGACAGGAAAGGATTCATATTTGCAAGATGCTGGCTGGCCAGAGGCTTAAAAGAAAGATGAAAGGACAAGCAGCATCTGAGGAGGCAGAGGCGAGGGACCTTGAGTTTTGAAGATGACCTGCTTGTAACTGCCCAGAATCCATTCTTTATTGTGCCTAACAAAGTTTTCCAATAACACAGAACAGTGACAAAAACAAAGGGCAACACACAGGTAAATACCTTTACCAGTAGCTTAGTAGAGGACTTTAAATACTTTTCTTAAAGCAGAGTATACACATACTTGCAAATGTTCACCATTGCAACAGCAGCAGAGCTGAGAATGTTAAGGCCTCGTGAAAATGACACCAGTAGTGATAAGCATTACTGGAAAAATGCCAGTTTTAATTAATTTTAATTCTTTGTTAATATTCCCTGAATCCAACATAGATGTTTTAATATAATGATACATAATTTTCAGTATAATATACAACATTATTATGCAAAACTGTATTATATGCTGTTTTCAAGAGAACTCCTTTCCTACTCCCCTTCCCCTCGGTATCATCTCTGCAATTGCCAAGGAATGGCATTCTGGGCAAGGAATGCCCCGCTTACCACTGGCTCCAATAGCTCTTGAGATGGCATTAGCCCATAATTTTCTTTTCCTAATGCAGCCTGAGTGTTCACAGGGGAATCTCAGAATACAGCTGGCTTATGAAGCCTGGAGAAAAAGGCCTTCCATTGTCACAGCTCAGTATCTGGGGTGTGTCCAGCAGCATCATTCTCAAATCACTGTACTGCATTTGAAGTTGGAATATGAAGAATGTCTCACTGTGGCAAGATAGGCTAGTAGTTTTGAACTGAATACTTGAAAAACTTGTGGTTGGGCTGCACTGTCCTGGTGTTAACATCCCAGTACATGGTGTCTCGGTCAATGCACCAATAAGCCCAGCCCCTCCAGACTTATAATATGCAATAAATTCAATGCAGCCATTACAGTCATGCCATGGGTGGGGTGGCTGCATGCCTGTCACCAGCTTGTTCCTTGTGGTTGTGAGTTCAAACCTCCAGGCAGTTCTGAATTATTCTTAGATGTGTCATTTGGGCTGGACAGCCAAAAGACAGCCCTGAGGCCATCCTATCATTTCCATGCTCACCACAGGAGATAGAAGTCAGTATGCCTTAGTGATGCTGATTAGGTCCTGGGCAGATCTGTGACCACCTGCGATTGCTCTCTTGGTTTCAAAAAAACAACTGGGTGTAGTAACTTGAGTGTAATACTTTCAGGAGTGAATTATGTAGGCACTTCATGCATAAAACAAACATTAGCATAGTCTTGCTGAAAGGAATAATGAAGGAGGAGGCGTCAGCCCAGAGAGGAGAAAGCACACTATCATTATACACTACAGGGAAGATGGGCAGCTTCCTGCCAGGCAGTTTTATCTGTCCCTCGGGAACAGTGAGCGGTCTGGAGGCCAAAGGGAGGTATTGCTGTGGGTGTGTATGGATTTTGGGGGAATGTGAGGAGATAATGTGTAGAGTGGTGCTGTTCAGCTCTGGGTCTCAGCTGAGATGTTCAGGTGCAGCACTATGTAAATGCAGCTCTGCTGATCCAACGCTGGAGGGGGAATAAAAGCAGCCAGAGGAGGCAAAGGAGTTCATGTATGTTGGATTGTATCCAGGCTTTCACCTTTAGGGAAGATGTGGTACAGTGCTGCATGGAGAGAAGTGATGAGGACAGGGAGGTGTGCTTTGAGCAGCTGTACAGCTGCAGGCAAGACACACACCTACTGGAGGATGGGTGGGGGCAAAGCCCAGAGTTGTGGAGGATCCCTTGGCTGACCAGACCCTGACCAGACCTAGGGACACCTGCAGATCTATCGGTGGCACTGTGCAGTATACAAGAGGAAGGAGGAACAGCTGGCAAACACAGGGAAGATCATGACCAAAATTTTCTCCCCTCTTAAAGAGAGAAGGATTTAAAAGAAAACCAAACACTAAAAAAATTTATCATCACAAGGATAGAACCAGACTCTCTAATTAAGCAGATGACATAACTGTGTTGTAATATCAAGATTTTGCTCTGTGATTTGCAAACAAGCTGCACTTGCACAATCCAGAAAGAAAAAAGCCATAGAGATTAGAACAGCTAAGCTCTGCTCTCACTTACATAGTATATACCCACACTTACTCAGCTCAAAAGACCTACAGATGAGAATGTGATATGAGGAGTTTCATTTCCTCAGACAGTTCCCTCACTAGCCCAGCCAAGCCTCCTTCTCACTGCAGTTTCCAATCACAGCCAAGCACTCTGCTCTGATTACACACTCATCCTGAAACCACAAAAAATCTCCCTCGGTCTCATCTACGGTTGATGCACATTAATACAGCCCCAGCAAAGTCACTGTACAGATGCTGAGTATGCAGCTTAAATACCGTTGAACACTTAAGGCTTGAGTCTGTTAATCAGGACAGCTTCATTGATCCTACAAGAGTTACGTATATTCCACGATGCTCCAAAGGGGAGGAAATCCAAAGCACAATTTTTTAAACAGCATATTATGAAAAACACCTAGAAGAAGGTCTTGCTTATCCTGATGTAAACTCTCTTTGCTGTATTTAGTGGAGCTACTCAGGATTTAGAGGGGTACAGCAAAAGGCAAAAACTAAACCAAATTCTCCTTTCAAGCCACTGCTTTTCCTGAAACAGATACTGAAAGGTCAGAACCAATACCAATCTCTGCTACTCCAGACTTACAACCCACAGCCATATCTATCAAAAAAACTCCACGTATCCACAAGTGCTTGGGAAGCGTATGCACCAGCGAGAGTACAAAATCTTTACACTGCTGTGAACACGAGCCATATTCAGCAGAAATCAGCAGCTGTTGGGACTACAGACGTTTTCACTGCTTTTATAGTTTGGGTGGAGAAGAAACAGGATTCAAGCACTGCTCATAACACAAGTTCTATATTGCCTTGATCTTTATCCTCCTCCCCCTCCTCCACCCTCCCCTCTTCGCTCTTCAGGGCCACTCTTTAAACAGAAAGAAGTCATTAGCCAAACTTCCCTTATTTTATGGCCCCGACAGTTAGGTAACGACTAAGCAGTTTTATTACTTCTACTAAAGAGCGTTCGATCGGGAATTCAGAGACACTTCTAAGGGGAAGATATCTGCCGGGGAAGGGGGACAGGCCGGCAAAGGGAGAAAACCCAAATATGCCCGAGTGCGGCGGACCATCTCGATCAGCCCCGGCGCCCAGCTGACAGACCTCGTCCCCCTCCCTGGCCAAACCCTTGGCTGCAGAAGATGCGTCCCGAGAGCCCCGCCAGCCAGCTCCTTACGTAAGGCACAAACCACTGACATCATCCCTCCCGCCGGCATCGCCGCGGCGCCCAGCGGCGCCCGCAGACCCGACCCGACCCGCGCCCGCCGGTTCCCTTCCCACTCTGCCGCCCCGCCAGGGCTCCTTTCCCACCGACTCTGGCCCCAAACTTTGCACGGCAGGTTGCCAGGGGATGGCTTTCCCCGCCGGGCGCCCCGTGCTGCGGTGCGCTCCATCCATCCCACGGTGCTCCTCATCCATCCCGCGGTGCTCCCCATCCATCCCGCATTCCGTGGTACTTACGCACTGCCTCCTGCTTGGGGTCGAGGCCGCGCACGGCTCCCTGGAGGCCGGCGATGCGGCCGTGCAGCGCCCGTACGCGGCGGTGGGTACCCTGGATGTCAGCCTCGACCTCCTGGAAAAGGGTGCAGGCGTGCCGGGCCACGTCGGAGAGCTGTCGGAGGATCCGCGACAGGGCTACGTTGCTGACCGAGCAGAGGTCCAGCACCATCAGCACCGCTGCCGCCTCCCTCTCCCCGCCGCCAGCCGCCTCGGCGCCCTCGCTCGCCGTTCCCGGCTCCTCNCGGCTCCGGGCACACTCTGCTCCTCGGCCCCGGCCCAGCCCGTCTCCTCTCCGGCGGGAGCACTGCTCAGGTGCGCAGAAGAAGGAGAAGCTGTTTCGAGGGGCAGAAGGGAACCCGGCTCAGCAAGGCCCCACTGCTGCGGGAGGGTGGTGCCCGCCCACTGGTGTCACCTCCTGGGGCACCGCGGAGGTTGTGGCACTCCCTGGAGTCAGGTGCATGCACTTGGGCTTCCTAGGAGGTGTCGGGGAAAGCTGAGTTCCCGTCAGACGAGGAGCGCTGCTTCTGACGCAACACAGCTCAGCTTGCGTGCATACACTTCTGGAAGGTGAACGTGCCTAACTAGCAGGCATGAAATCTGAACGCGAACTCTAAATGATTGGTAGTAAATTCCACTGAAAGAGGTGCTGTAAAAGGAGATCCAGACAGATGCAAATGCAGGCATTCCACAGTTTGGAAACAGCAGCTTGTTTGCCCACTTGACCTTAACTTGTCATCCTTGCACTTGAGTGTTGTGGTACAGTCTGTCATTACATGACCACATAGAGGCAGCTTTTAATTACCTCTGGTCAAATAGCCTGAGCTGCAGAGAGCATCACTGCCAGCCTGGTGATACGTATATCCCACGTTCTGCAGATGCACCGACCTGGTCCTGAGACAAGCTTAGGTCCAGGGGGGGATACAGCTGCTTTCACAGAGACCAGAGTCTCAGCTGATGAACTTTGCCGGCCCTGCTGCTGGCTTTTAGCATGGATCATTCATGTGCCTTCACACTTTGCCTCTGGAAGGAGGAACACACCATGACACAAAGTCAGCTCAGGAATGAGTCCCAGCCCTGTGCTTGGACAGGGAGGAAGGCACAAAGCCTGTCCCAATCTCAGCACCACTTCCCCACAATTCCTGGGGGCTTGAAATTCAGTTGTGACCCAGTGGGAGCAAGCAGGGATGTGAGAGCTGTCAGAGGTCCAGGGGCAGTGCTCAAACAGTACTAAAACTATTTATTGGACCCAAGATGAGCCACTACTAAAATCACNCGGCGGCGGTGGCGGCTCCGCGCCCCAGCTCTCCTCCAGCACGGAGGCGGCGGGCTGCCGCCGGCACAGCCGCTGCGGCTCCACGGTCCGCTTGGCGAAGGGCATGGCCGAGCCCTCGGCCGGAGCTCTCCCGGGCTCCCGCGGGCACTGGCGGGGATCGCTCTCCTCCTCCTCGTCCTCCTCCTGGTCCTTCTCCTCCTGGCCGCCGCCGCTCCTTGCCCGCCGCCGTCACTCGCGGGCGGCCGCCGGCGGGCNGAAGGTGAACGTGCCTAACTAGCAGGCATGAAATCTGAACGCGAACTCTAAATGATTGGTAGTAAATTCCACTGAAAGAGGTGCTGTAAAAGGAGATCCAGACAGATGCAAATGCAGGCATTCCACAGTTTGGAAACAGCAGCTTGTTTGCCCACTTGACCTTAACTTGTCATCCTTGCACTTGAGTGTTGTGGTACAGTCTGTCATTACATGACCACATAGAGGCAGCTTTTAATTACCTCTGGTCAAATAGCCTGAGCTGCAGAGAGCATCACTGCCAGCCTGGTGATACGTATATCCCACGTTCTGCAGATGCACCGACCTGGTCCTGAGACAAGCTTAGGTCCAGGGGGGGATACAGCTGCTTTCACAGAGACCAGAGTCTCAGCTGATGAACTTTGCCGGCCCTGCTGCTGGCTTTTAGCATGGATCATTCATGTGCCTTCACACTTTGCCTCTGGAAGGAGGAACACACCATGACACAAAGTCAGCTCAGGAATGAGTCCCAGCCCTGTGCTTGGACAGGGAGGAAGGCACAAAGCCTGTCCCAATCTCAGCACCACTTCCCCACAATTCCTGGGGGCTTGAAATTCAGTTGTGACCCAGTGGGAGCAAGCAGGGATGTGAGAGCTGTCAGAGGTCCAGGGGCAGTGCTCAAACAGTACTAAAACTATTTATTGGACCCAAGATGAGCCACTACTAAAATCACTGGGGTACTTGTACCCCACATTGCTGAGTTTCCTCTGCAGCTGGGAGGCTTTTAGCTCTTGTAATGAAGCATGGACTGTATTGCACTTCCTAGCTGGGGGAGTCATGATATGTTATTTATAAGCCACTGAAAGGTATTTTAATATTTCACTTGAGATTCATAAAGCAGGGGGGAACTGTTAAGTTTTAATGCTTCAGAAAGAGCAGCAGCCACCCAAACTGATGTGGGATCACAAGAAAAGGACCAAGAAACAGCAGTATAGCATTACCAGGCAGGAGCAGGAGATACCTCTGAGGAAATCAGCTCAGGCACTCATTTGGCCTCTCTCAGGAGCATGATAAGCCAGTGAATTGAGCCATAGGTAACAAGCAAAAACTTCAAGGGGTAGGATTTTAGACTGCACCTTACCACAGCCTCCCAATTGCACCTACTCTCTGATCAACTTAGACAGGACAAGAACTGTGCAGCTCTCTTCCTTCCCTGGAAAACAGCACCTTGGTTCTGGCAGTATATCCCTACTCAACCTCAGCAAAGCTACCAGCAGCCAGTGCTCCCTCTTCATTTACTTTCCCCAGTCTGTTATTACTACTTCACATTACATAGACTCCATGGTCTCTTTTTTTGTCCCATGCTTGGAAAGGTACAGCTTACCTTAGGGACCCTGCTAGTCCCATGACAATTGTGTGACTTGAGTACACAACACACAGCACCAAACCACACAGGAATGAACCTGTTTAAAGGAGGAAGGTTCTGCCAAGTCTGTGCATCTTCACCACAGGGAGCATAATTTCATTTTGAAGGTTTGCAGCATTACTGTTCTTCCCTGCACAAGTCTAGATGTTGCATTTTTCTTAGTTTTTCATTGCAAGCAGAACAGACTCCATATACAGCATAGGTAAGGGGCACTGGCACATTCTGCTCAGGCAGGTAGAGATACTGTGTCGCTTTCCTCTGGTCAGAGCACAGTTCCTGTCTTTGCAGGCACTGGGGGGTCAGTGCCTCAGTCATGCACTTACTATGTGGTTTTTTATCAGTAATATCCAAATTCAGTAGCTTCTCAGCTGCCCCCAGGATTGCTTTTGGTATGTCTGTTCAACAGCAAATGTAGTAAGAGGGGAGCAGTCCCAAAGGTTAACCTCAGACTCACCCAATGGATCTTTGGAGTCTCTTATAGCAAAAGGAGAGGAAAAAATCTTCTATGGGGGATTTTGAATGTTGTCTCAGTTCCAAAGTGCCCCTCAGAGGTGCCAATCCCTCTGCACTGACTGCAGGTTTCTCTTGGCTGGAGTTAAACCTCAAGACCCAGAGTATTTAATTTGTGAACACATCAGCCTGGCCCAACCAGCCATATTGCTAGATTTCAAGAAGCACTTGCTGACCTCAGAGATTGAGACATGTCAGAAAGAACATGCATCATGAACAGAGATAAATAGGTGAAACAATTCCTTGTGCATTTATTTATGGCAGGAAAAAAAGTCATGTTGAACTGTACTGCTTTCTTGCATGTGCATGAGCTGTACTCAGTGAGTCAGTTGCTATGCTTTTAGGTTGGGATGCTGCTGTGGTGGATGGCATTGGCTTTCACCCGTGTCAGTGAAAGGCAATGGTTTGCTCCCAAACACATACAATGTGGGAGTGCAGGAGTGGGCTAACAGAGTAAAAGGAAGGTCCTGCTTGATCTCTCACCAGTGCTGCTGGTGGTAGCAGGCACCTGGTCATAGCCCACAGTAAATGTTGTGCAGCTTCCCACCCTTCCCACCCTCTTCCCTTCCCGCCGCTGCGCCCATTCCCTGGCTCACACCGGCTGCAGGTAGCCTGGCTGAGGTGTGACTTCACAGCAACACCAGCTGGGGAATATTCCTGCCGTTGGAGACAGAGGGCAGAGCCATTGGCAGATAAGAAGGGATCTGGTTTCCTGCTGCAGCGTGCTACAGGAAGCAAGGAGGTGGGATTAGGCAATCTCACCCGGTTTGGCAGGGCTCCTCTGGCCTGCTGCAATGTCTCTTGTTCTGCAGTGCCAGAAAGGGAGGAGAGGCTGATTAGTGCTGTAGGCTATTGTCATTTCCTCCTCTTTCCACAGCTGTCAGGAAGGTGCCTTTAGGCATCATATTAATGAAGTTGTGGCCTTTTGGCCATAATGTGGAATCTGTCATCACTTATGCCAGCCCACCCTAAATATATCACTTATTTATTCTCAGCAAAGATGTGATAGACAAAGTATTCCCAAACCTGTACCCACTTAGGCTAGCAAAATTATCCTTTTTTGGAAAATCCCTTCAATATTCAGCTGCCATTCTGCACTTAGACCCAACAGTGACATTCCTTGATTACAATAAGGCCACATTAAATGTTAAAATCCATGAGGCAGGAAAGTAGCAAACAGGGCAGTTCCCTGTGAGTTTGAACCTGCTGATTTAGGACTCTCAGTCCTGCCATTTTGTTTCAGCAGGTAAAAGTTAAAACCATTAACAAAACTTGGGACATTAAGATTTTACTGGGAAATACCTTTCCCGAAGAGGATCCCTAATTTTGAGTGACTTAGTAAGGCAAAAAGCTGGTAATTCAAATTTTGATGGTATGTCCAGGACATCCAGGAGATGACTTTATCCTTCAGTGAAGGCCACTCTGCTGATGTGCTGAGACACATATCTTTTTACTCTTGGTTCCTGTTTCCCTAAAGCTTTATTGGCCCAAACAGCTATACAAATGTATGCAGTGTGCAAGAGACCACAAATCTCTTCTAGGAGTTGCTGTATGAATATGAGTAGATATTGGTGTTCTATAGGTAGGCGTATTCCCTGTTCATCCTTTTTTCTCTCACAATACTAACAAAATCATTGTCCCTGCCAGTTTGCCATCACTACTAAAGCTGTGCAGTCTGGATTTTCTCTTGTTCTGTGGGCCAGGGCACCCTTTTTCATCATTTTTTCCTTCTTTGAGAAGAAGTATTCTACTGTCCTCTAGAGCTGTTTCCTAATCTTTCTCACACCTCCAGCTGAGGACGCATACAGGCATTAGAATGGTGTTTCTCTGCATTAATCTCTCTCCTGTCCAACTGCATTTCCCCAGGCACTCACATGCTGTCACCAGCTTACACTGATCCAGCCCACTACTGCTCTCTCTGGTAGTTGTTAATATTTGTATTGCCATAAACCTTTTCACCCTTGAACTATGAGCCCACTGATTTAGTCATTGGTTTAAGTGGGGAAAATACAGGGCCTGCAGGAGTCCTTGTACCTGTAGCAAAAGGAATTAGTGGACTCTGCATGGTGCTGCAAAACAGAATTGAATACATTCAAACTAACTTCCTTTCTCCAAAGTCTCCTAATTATGGTTGTTAGAGAGTTTGCTTGTAATCAGAGTAGAGATGACATTTCAAACTGAAGAGTGATTATTAAATTGACACTTCCTTTAAAATGTGCCTGAAGTCAAGACTGACATGCTAATTGAATTTTATTAGCAAGAAATGTCTGTTTTAATAGGAGAACTTCCTAATCTCTCTATCAAGTTCATGCTAAGTGCATACCTACTCAATGTTTTCCATCATTACTACCTGGTATTGCTAGTCAAAAAAAAAAAAAAAAAAGCCTCGTTGAAGCATCCCCCTGAGCAGCAAATGCTGTAATTTCCTTTGATATGAATATTAGTTTCACATTCACATATCCCATTGACTGCAAGCCCAAAAACATGTCAAGGAAGAAAAATACTAAAGCCATTTAAGCCTTTAAAAATAATAGTGGTTAAGAATGTGCAATAAATCCAAGACCAAATCAAAATGATGCTGGGTATTGCTGGCAAATTTCAGGGTCCCCTGAAATACATTAAACATTTTCAACAGCTCTAGTATGACAGGTGTAAGTATCCCCACCATTATCCTAGAGAATACTGATGCTCATTTTGTCATCTCAGAAGAAAGGGATTGTGTGGAGGACAGTTGGGATAGCTTTCCTAGACTCCATATCAGAACATAAGCACAGCAGAGTAGCTGCAATACTGGAGCAGCATTCAGCTCCAAGCTGGACTTCAGGGAAACAAGATTCTACCATGTGGGCTGTGCCACTCAGTGTTGGGAAAGGGCAGGTGGGTGCTTCTTCAGAAGACAAAGCTCTCAAACTGAAGTCAGGCTCTGTTCTGTATAGGAAAGCTCTGTTGAGGCAACATCACCAGCAACCTTAGCTGGAGTGCTGAGACACCTGACTCCAACCTGTGCAGAGAACTGGTTAATTCAATCTCTACAGTCCTAAGTCGGAACATTCACAATGATAAAAAGTTAACACAGGGGGCTATATCTTAATAAAACACAATAAAAGGAGAAGCAAACAATAAGAAATTGTGTTCTTTACAAAGAAATATAATGTCTTCTGGAGAAACAGAAGGGAAGAAGATACTTTACTTCCAGTGTGAGCTCCATCCATCCTCTTCTTTGCTCTGACTTCTTAATTGCACTTGATTTGATAGCAGTGGGTGTTTATCCTACGTTGTGGGTATTTTCACTGTTGTCTTTAATTTCGCCTGCTGGCATCAGGCAGTTTGTGCACATCAAGCCGAGTCTGCTGTCTTGATGCAGGACTCATATGACCTCAGCTGACATTTTGCCTGTATCAGAACAGTGGGAGTACATAGTGTAGAGAAAAGAAGATTTATTGGGAAGAGAATGTGAAAGCCCCATCATTCGCAGATGAGCTTTTATCCAGTATTAACAACACACGTTTTTATACATTCCAAAATAATTTGGCACGTGCAGTTTGCATGCTGAACATGTCCTAACTCTCTGTCATACAGTCTAAACGTGAAAGTAATGTCACGTTTCTGTATTCTGGAGCCAATCTAGCTTGCAGTTTGTGTCACCAAGTCAAGGGCAGTAAAATGTCACTTCCCCTTATGCTCATGATGAAGAGCTGAAGAAGGAGATACTCTGGGAAAGGCTAGATCAGGTCGGTGCCTCCGCACTTTCTGTTGCTTCTCCCAGGGGCAAGGAACTCGGCTTGGGTGGGTGTTTGCCTGGCCTGTACCTTTCTGTGCTGTGGTGTGACCTTGGCTCACTCGGCCCTGGGTGCAGCTTGGAGAGCGAAGCACGCTGAGCTCCCTCTCTTTGCAGTGCTGGGAGTGGGGGCTCAGGCTGCATCACAGGTTTCCTAGCACTGCCTCATGCCAACCATTCCCCCAGGGGTTTAGCCAAGCTCTTGCCTTGGGCTCACTGGGGTGGATTCCAGCTGAGGAAGAGCGAGAGTGACTCAGGTTGGTTTCACCAAAGCGTTGAGTTTCCAGTCTCACGAGGGAGAGTGCATTAGGGTATCACAAGCTCTAGCCTACAGTGTACAGGCCATATTCCAGCTCAGTGTGTCAGAAGTTTAATTTATTGGAAAACCCATGCTCCAAGAGTCCAAAATAGCAAAAAAGAGGAGAAATTAGAATTGAATACTATTGAGGTAAGTAAATGCAAAAGCTCATGCAACCCTGCACGTACTCTTTCCAGCTGTATGATTTCCATTATGAATAAATTTTCTCTGCCAGGAGTAACTCTTTGATTTTGAAAGAAATCAAAATAACAAAAGATATATAATTACTTTGTAGGTGGGCTAATTCCTTCTTCCATCTCTTTGTCCACAATGGAGGCAAGAGGAGTAGTTTTATGCTTAGTGGCTTGGCAGTACTTCCAGCCCTCTCCTAGCAGAAGGGAAAGGCACCCTAAACATTAATATTTTAAATCTTACCATAAAGCAATGAAGGTTGGTTCATACTCTTGAGGTTGAATAGTTCCTCCATGTAGCAGAACTGGTGCTGAAATACAGCCAGTAGCCCAGCTTTTAAGAAGAATCTTCATCTGATATAAATCATTTTTAGTTGGAGACCACTTGTGGTCTCATCATGGCCAGTCAAATTAGCTTCCTGTTTTGTTTTACAACAAGTAGTACTCTTAAGTGCTCTGAAAATGCACCATAATAGGAAAAGTCTGACGAAGTAAGTGATTACTATTTCAAAGGAAGGCAAAGTTTATAGAAGCATAATTAGTCATCTGCTCTTAAACCAGAAAAATATGGTGGAGAAAAGATGTCTTTGGGGTTTTAAAAAGAGATACAGAAACATGTTAAATGGTGGAACATCATTAGAGTCTGCATTTATTTTAAGGATAAACAGAGCTATTACACAGTTGCCCACCTTTATATCTACTCTTTCTGTTTTCTGCCTAATAGGCTTTCTTCCTTGTGTACAGAAAAAAACCCAGCCCTATCCTGTTTATAGTTGAGTTGCAATATACTGAAAATTATTACTTCAGATTTTGTACATTAAGTCTGTCTGCTGGCAAGAGGAAAACCCTCTCATATTATCTAATTATGGCTTCAAGCAGCACTAATGAAGAAGTTGCACAGGCTGAGGCCTGTTCTCTCCTCTCTGGAGGCGTCAACAGAGAGTCTGTGGTTGTGGTCACACAGGAGTGGGGAGGGAGGCTGGGGCTGCCAGGCACAGCAGCCTGCAGAGGGGAGGTTAGCTCTCAGGAGCACAAGGGTGGAGTCATGTCCACAGCCCCAGTGTAGGAATGCAACCTTGACTCGTGAGGCTGAGCCCCCCTGCCAATGCCTTCTTCCCCTGCCACCCTGGTAGCCTCAGCTGGGATGTGTCTCGGAGGGGATGGAGCCCTCCATGCCTTGGGAAGGGGATGTGCACAGCTCTGCCAGCACAACTGCACCACGTGTCTGCAGCTCTATTCCTGGCAGTGGGCTGCAAGCCAGCGTGAGAAGCAGCTGTCCAGCTTTGGGGAGGTTATGTCTGGCTCTTGGAGAGACTCAGGTATAAATTCCCTGGAGTCAAAGGAGCTATTGATGTAAATAAGGCAACCTCAGTGGAGACTGATGCTAGATGAGCCAGGCTGCGTACTCAGAGCAGGGACTGAGGCATGGCCACGGAGATCGGGGAACTTGCTAGTTTAGTTACAACTGCAATTTGGCTGTAAAACCCACTGTAAAAGTCAAACATAAAAATCACATCTGCATTCCCTGCTGTCATTGCTTACCTGTTACAGATTCCAAAGTTAACTAGTTTAGTTTAGCATTAGCTGTGCTAATTCTGTAAACACAGTTCAAACCATAGCACAGGCGTACATGCAGCCATTTAGAGTAGTGCAGAGAAGAGTAAAGATACCAAAGAGAATCAGAAGAAACTCCACTGATAGCTGGCCTACATGAAGAAAAAAGAGACTCAAACTTAGATATGAGTTAATTGGGATTTTCTTCTACATCTCATTAACCTCTTGGATGGAGATTCTAGCAAAGCTGTGATTTATTTACCATAGATGCACTCAAAGGATACTGCATAACTTAGAGTTCTGGCACTGTGAAAGTTATTTGCAGTAATGAATTTTTTTAATTCTTTGGAGGAAAGTGAGTGCATATTCCCTTCCCCCACCAAATTAAAAAAAAAAAAAAAAGAAATTGCAGAGTAACATTCAAAGACTCATTAAAAGCAACCAGGGAAAATAGATTACGGAGACTTCAAAGGCTCACAATACTGGTTAGGAATCAGCTCTCTTTTTCAAAGAAAATGTTATTAGCTAATCCTTGAAATTTGGGTTTTGGCAGATGACACAGTATTTCCTGCAGGTGCAGAAACTAGACAGTATTAAAAGAGTTTTGGTAGTGCACAGAAAACTTCTCAACTGGACTTATGGTTCTCTCTGCTCAAGTCAGCTTGGGTGCACTCCCTCTTCCCTCATACATGTACTGAAATGTAGCAGCATTTCAGGAGGCTCTAACTACATTAAGCTCTTTATTGAAAAAGCAAGTCTGTTAAGATAATGTTTTTTGGTTTTCTTTAGTAGGAAGAATAATACATTAATTATTGCTATTATCAGTAATATTGGAGGGAATAACAGAAAGGCCAATGCAATGAATAATGGAAATAATATCTACATAACAAGTACATGAATGAAACATTATATACATGCAAACAAACACCATTCCACTCCACATTCCTGCCTACATCAGTATAGATATGCTTTGGCATATTGTCTCTTTTAAGATCATCTTTACAAGGTCCTGTGTGTGTTTTTGTCTGCTCTATCCATGGCTAATCCCAACTTCTCCATGAGTTAGAAGTCCCTGTTTATCAAAAGAGACAAGTCCAGCCAGATCTGTCTAAAGTCCTTTGTTATGTTGTGATCCTTTGGCTTTGATTTGAAACTTGCCTGTCTCAAAATATTGAGAATTGACAATTCTTTCACTGAGACTTTCACCTAAAATTTGGCCCAGAAGATGCCCAAAGCTTACTGTTTCCATGGCAACGAATTGCTTGAAGTCAAATAACTGAGCTTAAGATGCCCTTAGTAGGTAGCAGCCTGAAAAGGGGCACCAGAATGAATAAGCAACGATGGAGTAGTGGCGAAATTTGCAAACTTATTCCCACTTTCTAGAAACCTGAAGAGGTTTTTTGCACATATTAATTTTCAGATATAGTCTGAACAACATTGCTTATAAATTCAATTAAGACTTTCAGGTGAAATTTAAACTGCAACAAAAGTGAAGTTCACAACTTGTAGAAAAGAGGTGATGGGAGCTCATTAATTCTAGCATTAATGGTAGAGACCCATGCCTGCCTGTATTATGAGATGAAAATGTCAGAGGGACACAGTAAAGCTCACCACTTTACTGAGTGTTTTGCACATGTCTTGGTGAAAGTGTTTTGAAGTGTTTTGAGATTTTGGATATGTTATACAGGCACTTGCATTTGCTGTAGGGAACAGCTACTCCTATTACTCACAAGTCCATTCTCTGACATGTGTTTTGTCCCCATACACAGTATCAGGTATACAGTGCTGACAACTAATATCAGAAAACTTGACACAGTTACAATTATTTGAGCCATGTGTGTATGCACCACAAATCAGACACAAGATATCACATTGAAAAGTTAAGCTAGTTCAAAAATGAATATTTGACTTGTCTGATTTGCTTCAGCACCTAGAGCAAATACATTTTTTCCAATACATATTTTTAATTAGAGGTCTCTGAACAGTCTGGGAGAGCTGGGACAGGCAGTAGAGTATGACTGATGACATCAAATGGGATTAATGCAGCATTATTAAGCAGGCGTCACAAACATGATATGTGTGTATGTCCAACCCTTCCCCCAAAAAATCCAAATGCAGGCACAAAACCCACCTAGATCCATGTTTAACCTATTGCAAAAGTCTTCCAATTTTCAAAAGCATCTCTTGTTGGCCCTTATTTCTCTAGTTTTATTGACATTTGCACAGATATGTCAAAATGGCTGCTGAAAAGTTTAATCCAATATAATACTGTTCAGAGAACAAGAGGGCACAGGAGATTTTTTTTTTTTTTTTTTTTTTTTTTTTTTTTTTTTTTTTTTTTTTTTTTTTGTTAGAGAAGAGGTTTAAAACAACTTGGGTGCTATAGAATATTGATTGGTCAAAGAAAAATAACCTAGAAGTTAGCAAGTGAAATAGATGTTTTTGGAAATAAAAAAACTATGTCATGAGTGCAGGGCATTTGAGCAGAGCTGTAAAAGTTGTTAAAGTTCTCATTTCTTTTGCACAGATTTATTTTTCAGCAGATGACAGTAAATTTTGGGTGTACTGCAGGATCTCTCTCCCACCCCAACACAGACTCTTCCCTGTGTGAAGAGGCCATTGAGGGCAGGTAGGGTAAGGAGTAGGAAGAGTGGTTGCAGAAAAAGCACTGTTTGGGGGATACTCTGATCATAACATGAATCTCCTTACTGTAATTATAAAAAAGGCATCTAGGCCCCTTGTACATGCTCTTTACTTATTGTCATGGTACAGGGAATTGTTCATCTTGCTAAGACCAGAACTGTGCTCTAAAATTCTTGCTAAGACCAGAACTGTGCTCTAAAATTGTCCTTATCTGGCCCTGGTTTATAGAGGCACTGTCTTCCTAGTTTGGACATCTCAGCGGTAAACTCGGTACCAATAGTCAGGGGGAATGAATCTGGGTCCCAATGTCTCACTTTTAGAGGAGGATATGCTCACAATATATCTCAACATCTTCTGTATTAGGTTAGTAATATCAGGCTTTCCAGTAAATTTTCTGGAGTCTCTTCACATTTAGAAGACAGAGAAACAATAGCCTGTGGATGACTTTGAGTGAGGGTGAGCTATAAGAGGGGAAACATCAAAAAAGGACAGTGGCCACAGTAAATTATAAAAGCCACAGTGGTTTTGAAGTACTTTGGTGTCTTTACCTAGTCTAAGTAGGTAGGAACTTTAATAGTAGGATAACCAGTTTAGAGGAGGTGGAACTGAATCGTGTTGTATGACTTTTGCTGCATGGAATGTTTTTTGAAGGCAGTGTAACATCCATTCATCACCCATTACGTTCAACCAGAGAACAATTCCCTGTTCATGCACTAGAATGACAGTAAGACCTACATCAAGATCCTTGTCCTGGCTCATTGTAGTTGTCCTGGCTATGTATTTTATGTGGATTTCTCCATGGCTGCCAGTGTCTGCTCTCAATTTTAGTTTCCAAATGATATGTGTTTATTGCTACTTTAATAAGAATATTTGTTTTGTTAAGAATATTTACTATTTTACACATATCTTGGCAGCAGCCATGGCTGTACAGGCAAATAAAAATGTTCTGAGTATCTGAATAAGAACTGAGAGCACTCCCTCTGGAGTGAGGCTGTTGACTGGAAAATATGTCAGGATGCTGTTCAAATGAGTGATATGGCACCCAGAATAATTAGGACTATGCTACTTTTGGAATTGCACATAATCTCCTCTTCAAAAAAAGAGCTTTGATAATCAACAGGAAGTAGAAGCATGAGGAAAAAGGTATATTTTTTCAACCTTGTTCCTACAACTTTACCTACATTTGTTGCTATTTTAACATTTGTCACAATACTTAAAATCTTACCACGGGCAAAATGTCTCAACAATACTGTTTTCACTTCAAAACTAGACACAGAATTCCAGTCTTGCGAGTCTGCCTTGACAAGCATACAACACTGAGCATTGTAAAGTAAAATGAAATAGAAATGGCAATTCAGAAAAATCCGTGTTCATAACACATTAAAAATTCACTGCAACATTACTGATCAAGTATAAGGTCTTAGGTTACATGAAATTAGTTACTAAAGCACAAATTGTTCTTGAGAGCTACTTATCTTGCTCTCCATAATTAATTTAATACCTTAGATGAGGAGAATAAAGGTTAAGGCTTACTCTCCAGTGGGGGTCACTGTTGAAGAATAGCCTCTAATTTTTCTTCTACAGAAGTTTAAACACAACCTCAAAACGCTAGACAAAATCTATACAGCTCATGAAAATGTATTGGAATTAGGTTGGAGTAGTTCTCATCAACTGTCAAAGTGAATCCTATGTAGAGGCAAAGCATGTGGACTGTAGAAAGTAAATTATGAGGTAATTATTGGGTAATTAACATTATATGAATAACAAAGAAGTGAAATTAAAGATGGGAGGGTAGGTACAACTGTCAAGGCTTGGCCAGAATGTTGTGCTTTTGTACCAGCTGACCGACCAGCCCATTAACTCTGTTTTGGTAGCTTTAGTGTAGGTTTGTATCCTCACAAGCAACACTTGAGTTCTGAATTTCATCCCTTTAAAGATATTTACTACTCTTCACCGTTGGTATTAGATTTCTTACTGAACTTGCTATAGTGCTTCCATTGTAGATGAAGAACTCCCATAAAATGGGAAATACCCCTTTAGAGCAGCATCAGTGTTGTCTGATATGCTGTTTCTCGACAGCATGATATTCATACCTGGTTGTATTCAGATTAAAAAGCTGTTCTTACTCTTTGTTTTCAGAGGACAGCAACAGCAGGCTTCAGACCACAGGAAGCAGATAGATTTGCAGGCAGCCCTTATGTACTCTTAGAGGTATGGTTTTAATAGAATAGAATAACCATGTGATCTAAGTCAGATCTTTTGCTCCCATAAGTCGGAGTGATGCCACCAATTCTGTCGCTTACAGTGGCCAACATGCAGCTCAGAAAATTTCAGTCTGTGAAAAGGAGAGCAGGCAGCTCATCCAGCATCAGGAATGAAGGGAGGAGATATTTTAGTAGTAGATCCAAACATAAAGATGTTAATCCCTGCCTGAAGGGATTATAAACTTCAGCTATTTACAGTTCAAGGAGCAGCCCCTACCACTGTTAATTGTCCCAAATAACTCTTCACTGAGAGTAGGTTAAAAGGTCTGTTGCAGGAAGTACATTCTCAGTGCTTCAAATAGTCCTATCGAAGTTGAACCGAGTTGGAGACATCTGAAATGCAGACATGACATTTCCTACCTACTACAAATGTTTTGTGTATTTTTTAACCATTAGTGTTTGTCAGGGTCAGCAACTTCATGGTACACAAGAGAAACCAGAGAGCAGGAGAAATATATTTCATTTGTTCCCGAGCTAGGACTGAGCTCTGCCTTCCTCACCATGCTGCTTCAGACATGCCCACACATGTAGCATGCATCCGTCTGGTACCTGAAGATGAGACTCTTAGCCACAAGCACAAAAGAAATCAGGATTTCAAGAAAACCCTGAGAGATCTTCAAGAAAATGCTCTTTAAGAATTACTCTGAGAAATTAACACTATGAAGAATCAGAATTAAACTGTTATTTTTAGAAACAGAATCTCTGTTTAAGAGGAAAATTGCTGGCAAAGATAATTCAAAAAGTATGTTCATGTAGCTGTAAGCCTTGTTCTTTGTTTAATGCTTGCAATCTCAGCATCTTTACAATTGCAAAATACCAGTTCTTTCGCTTCTGTGCATATCCGTGCCCTTTCATGTCATTGAACCTTCTTTCTTCATTGCATCTGACACACTGAAGTGTGTCAGCCAATGTGGCTAAACTGAGGTTAACACTTGCTACAAAAGGGAAGATTATTTGTAGTACAAAGTATTTAATCTAGACAACTTGGATGTGGTGTAAGGAGGTGTATATGGAGAAGACAAAAGAAAATGCTTCTTCTCAGCTGAACAGATGTAAACCTGTGACTTCATGATGTGCTTCTGTTGCACTCTATTATAAAATGAAAGTTGAACATTTAGTTCTGCTCCAATTTTAGCATCAATTCCACAGATAACACAGAGCACTTCACAGACTTTTCAGAACATTTTTTCCCCATAATGTTTATGGAGAAAGAAATTTGTCATGCTACCTTGCAAAAGGCGGTTGCTTTGTTGACCAGATGCCAAAATGAAATTCAGACATGGATGGCCAGAAATAAGATTTACTTTAATCCTACTAATCCTGAGCTGTTGATTGGTACAAGGCACCATTGTAGCTGGGTAAGCTTCCCAGGCTTATCGTCTGATTCTCTTTGGAGTCATGAGATCACTTTGGATTCTCAATCTTTCCCTTGTAAAGGGCAATGTTCCTGTCTCAAGTTCCATTTTCTGCTATAAACAATAAAGAGCAAAAGAAATCATGTACTTTTGCCAGGAAATGCAGAAAACGCAGGACAGGTGTTGTATTGAGTGGTGATATACTTTACCAGGGAGAGTGGAATGAGAAGGTGTGGGCTGTCCTTGAGGAGATTAGCAGCCTGTCCAGGTAATTACAGGGCCTTCTTGTACTGACTTCAGTAAAGCCCCAAGACATCTTCAGAAGCTGAAACTGTACTTACAGAATCATAGAATCATTTCAGTTGGAAAACACCTATAAATCATCAATTCCAATTGTTATCCCAATACTGCCAAGCCCACCATTAAAACACGTTTCCTAGTGCCACCTCTAATAGCTCTTCTAAATAGCTGCAGCTGTGGTGATTCCACCACTTCTCTGGACAGTCCATTATAATGCTTGACAACCCTTTTATTGAGGAATTTTTTTTCCAGTATCCAATCTAAACCTTCCCTAATACAACTTGAGGCCATTTCTTCTTGACCAACACTCACAGGTCCTTTTCCATTGGGCACCTTTCAGACACTCTTCCCCAAGCCTGTAGAGTCACATGAGGTTGTTGTGACCCAAGTGCTGAACCCAGCACTTCACCTGGTTGAACGTCACACAACTGGTCTCATCCCATCAATCCAGCCTCCAGAGCCCTCTGCAGAACCCTCCTACCCTCCAGCAGATCAACACACATGACCAACTTGGTGTCCTCTGCAAACTGACTGAGGGTGCCCTTGACCCCCATGATCAGTAAGGATATTAAACAGGACTGGCCCCAGTACTGAGCCGTGGGGGACACCACTAGTGCCCAGCCTCCAGCTGGATGTAATTCCATTCACCCTCACTCTCTGCACCCAGCCATTCACCCACTGTTTTACCTTTCATCCAAACCTAGAGCAGCCAGTTTCTCCATTAGAATGATGTGGGAAATGGTGTCAATGCTGTCATGTAGACGATATCCAGAGTCTTTTCCTCATGCACTAAGCAGATCACCCTGCCATAGAGGGAGGCTGGTCAAGCAGGACCTGCCTTTCCTAAACAGGTGTGGGGCTGGCCCCAGTCCCCTAGTTGTCCTGTATGTGCCACCTGATGGCACTGACGGTCATCTGCTCCATGGCCTTCCCTGCACTGACATCAGACTGACAGGCCTGTAGTTCCCTACAGGATCCTCCTTCTGGCCCTTCTTGTAGATGGGCCAACTTCTGTCAGGAAGATTTAGTTTTTGGGTTTTTTTTTCTAATGGGAAGAAGGGGAGAAACAGAATTCCCAAACCATTTTCAGCTGGATTTGAGGTCCACCAGCAATCCGGTGGAATTGTATTGATGTTTCTCTTCCATCTGGAAGTAGCCCGTAGACTTCCACGGGTTTGTGACTTATGAGGCGGAAAGCCACTCCAGGCGTGAAGTACTGACCCAGTCCCATTAGCAGCTGTACCCAAACCCTGAATGCTCACACTACCTGGCTGGAGAAGAATAAAGCCTTTAGACTAAGGTTGTCTCTTGACAAAAATCTGCTTTGTTTGTTTTTTTTAAAGATACTGATTGTGTTATGTGTTCCAACTTGACAGAGCTAACTCACAGTACAGAACACCACATTTGGTGTGCTTTATACCTGACTGAAATATTATCTGTAAATCTGCTGTCTGTATTCAAGATTGTCTGGAAAAATTCCTGCCCTTGCAGCTTGTCTTTTGTAGGGTAGTTAGAAGGACACTGATTCCAGTACATTTGATGCACCTTATGTTGCAATATTATCAAGTTAACACCATCACAACAGCAACACAAGTGGAGTTGAAATAAAAAGATATATATTCAATTTTAGGCTTAACTTTATATAAGGACTTGTAGATAAAACTTGAAAGGACAGTAGATAAGTAACAAAAAGCTTCTGAGTCATAGTTTCACCTAGAAAGAAAAGGTGAAAGTTTTAGAGATGAAAACAGCTGAGTTATGTTGATTTTTCCTTTAAGGTGTCTTCAGGGATCTATACCGCAGAACACTTTTTGAAACTGTGACTGTCTTTTTTAGTGTGTTCATGATATCCCTGAAATGGAGCCTGTTCTATTTCTGAGGTTTATAGGTGCTGTGCTAATACAGGCAATAGCTGGTAGTAAACAGCATAACCTCCCCCACACAGTATCTGTATAAGCCAGATGATTGAGAACGCTTCTGATGATCCCTTTTAGCAGTGGATGCAATTAATTTGCTAACATTTCCCCGTAGTCTCACAAAGAAGCTGAGCAGCACGGAAATATAAACCAGATAATAAATGTACATCATTGATTCATCTCAGCCCTAAGAAGTTATTTGTACTAAACATCTTCAAACACACTCCTCTTCTGCCAGTGCACAATGCATTCTTGAGGACTCGAGGTCCTTCCAAACATAATAAAACTGTCCATGCCACTGTTGTTAGGATAGAAGTTAAGAACTGCATAACTGAGGTCAGTTGCTGTACTGGTGGGATGTGTCCCACTGATCAGCATCTCTAGTTACTGGTCTGCAGCCTACCCAACTCTTGTCACTTTCCTGAGGAATTTCTAAAGGTTACTGATTTACAGAACTACTATTTGCAAATAATATCATGAGTGTATGATTTCCAAAACTAGCTGCTCAAGGAGTGAAAAATGGCTGTGTCCTCTCCCAAATTCTGCCTCCCAGAGGTAGGGTGTGGAAAAAAAATTCTTTGAAAAGTGCTACCTGGCAGAAATGTCAAATGGAAGGAAATACGTTGAGAAGCAGCAGATCCAAGCAAGACCAGGGTTTGGGCTACAGCAGGAGGTAGAAATGCTTGCATCTGTGAGAAGCTGCTTGAGGGGAACAAAAGAAAGTGCCATCCTGTCCAATATATCTTATCTTCCCCAAACATGGTGCATAGGCATAACTTGTAGGCCAGCAGCACTTCTGTGCTGCTGAAGTCAGTGGAAATCTCTGCCCTGGCAAGAGTATAGTTGATTCCAGTGGTAGGAACTAGACAGTGTTGAAAAGAGCCTTTTAGCTGCTGTCATTAATACACCAACAACAATTTTCACTGTTAAAGGTCTGTCTTATACTGGAGGAGAATCTCTAAACACCCTTTTGAAAGAGTATTGTGCTTGCGAGGAATTATTACAGTGAGGTCAGGGGATTACTCCAGTAAGTTGACTGAACTTCTCCTAAAACTTCTGTCCTAGTAATTTTAGTGGTGATCTCATTCTCCAGTCAGACAATGGGCATTTCTCCATGTGCTCCCATCAAGAAATGGGCAGCTCAGAGATGTCTCTGACTGTCCTAGCTTCTTAATTTTTGATTATATACAGCTTATGGTTCTGACAGTTCACATAAATAGTCTTATTTAATGCAGACCTGATGATCTCTTAATGCTTTTCTAGGCTAAGGTTTCAAAAGAGTTTTCTCTTTAATTTAGTTTATGGCAGCACTGTATTTCACAGCTGTTTTTAATGTATTTTTGGAGACTATATGGAATCAGTACTTGAGTTACAAGGTATGTATATCAGATGGAGACATAGCCACCATTCCTTGGCAAGCTGTTAGATCCAATGAGCTGAATCTCCTCTACTTTATTGCCTAATTAATTCTTGAATGATTGCTGAATTGCTGGAGTGGGAAACCTTCCAACTTTGGTCACACTCTGTATTGGGTTATGTCAGAAAGGATTGGAAAGTGAGGGTTTTCTTTAATCTGGGTTCACAGAGGGAAACTTCTAGGTAGGTGGGCAGGGATTGCTTTTGCCTGCTTTTACAGCTGAATAGCAAGAGGAAGCAGCTCTTCAGCCAAGGCTCAAAATCTCCAGGGAGGAGCAGATCCTACTGGGGAGCAGGACCATGAAAGCGCTCGCACTTCTCAGTTGCCAGCTTGCTGATAAACAGGATGGGCTTGGTTTTCTGCAGAAAAGTCTTCCTCGTATGACTAGATCTTTTTGTGAGTTTTGCAGGCACTTCCAGTAGTATGACAGCAGATTAGTTAGAGAGGTAAGTTATGGGCTGCTGAAAGTGGAGTCACAGCACAGAAAAATTTTTCAGAGAACTGACCCTGAGGAATTAAAGGAACAATGACTTAGGAAGAACATTGTTTCTGGCATGCTGATGTTAGACACAGGACTGTCAGAGAAAAACTCTTTCTGGAGCAGCAGTTTCCTTTTTCTGCGGTTTTATCCTGGTTTTGAGCAGAGAAAGACTCTTTGCTATCTGCTGACATGACAGGCTTACACTCCCTCCAGGAAAATACAAAATGTCTATTCTACAGCCATGGGCTTCAGGAGCACTTGACACACTTACTGCCTCAGGTACAGGGGGGACAAGTCCTTAGCTCGTTTGGGTATCTCTGCACAGAGCTGCCCTATGTCTGTTTGCTGCACCTTGGATAGGAAGGAAATGAGAGCATATGCAAAACCCAGTAACCTACACTCACCCATCCCAGTGTTGCCTCCAACAGTGACAGTGACTAGAAATATGAGTCAGAAAAAGCATACAAACCTCCTCACTTTCCTTTCACACTTCCAGCATCCGCAGTTCATGTATTTAGGATGCTGGAGGGTACTTCCCAGTCTCCTGCCTTTAACATTTGTGTATATAACTGCTGTCAGTGAATTTGCCCAGTTTGTATAAAGCAATAGGGTTGAAGTGTAGTTGGCAAGGATAACTGGTTTGTAAGATATTGTGGGTGTTGTGTCTATGCTTATTCCTGGAATGAAGAATGCAGCTGAAACCTTATGAATGAATGACATTGCATCCACTTACTGTGTAAGCTCAGGCCAGATCTCACAGTGAGTCTAACTGAAGTCAGTGACACATTGCATTTGTTTTAATGAATGAGATACAATGGCCAAAGGCTGATAGAAAATTCTAGATATGAAACTTAGTGGCTGTTTCACATTTGGATGGCAGGCAAACAGCATTGACCTGCTACCTTGGCTGGCATTAGGCAGCTCTTCTTTTCCAGCAGATCGAAGCTCTTAGACAGGAGTCAACCAGAGGTGTAGGAGCTCAGCACTGCAGTGAACACCAGCAGTGGAGCCAAGGCAAAGTCCTGTAACAGGCACACTTTGTTTTCTAAATGTTTGTTGAGATGCATTTTTTCCCCCTGTAGGATTTCTCTCCAAGTGTCACCATCCTTTTTCCTGGCACTTGGCTTTTGTTCTCATAGAGTCATAGAATCACAGAATATCCTGAGTTGGAAGGAACCCACAAGGATTACTGAGTTCAGTTCCTGACCCAGAACTTCTTCTGTGCTATGCAGTCCTCTGAGGATTTGATGGTGACCTCCTCAGATGTAATGTGGATTTTCTTTGCAATTGAAGAATTCCACCTGGAAGACTGGTGCTCAGATGGTGTGCAAGCAATGCCTTCCTTCCCAGTGCCTTGGCTCACATCTGCAGTAGTTCCCTGGGAGCAATTTTCTCTGAAAAGCTGTTTCTGATGGGCCACGAGAGCAAGCAAACTTTTGCAACTAATAAAAGTGCTGCAACAAGACCCACTGTCTTTTTTTGGAGAAAAAGCCTTCATAAAAAAATATGGAATGTAACAAGACATGTTAGCTGAGTTAGACCCTGAATAAATGAGAAAGATAATGCAGAACAGCACCACCTCATGCTGTCTATCACTACTGCAACAACAAACACCTCCTTTACCTTTTCACTGCTCCTGTCACTATCAGACTTGCATGGACTGGGAAAAGCAATTGAGAAAAACAAGCCTGTTTCTGAATAAATGTCTGTTGGGCACATGCAAGCTTATACCTCCGCTGGTCACATTACCCAGGGATCACAAATCAAAAAAATGTTGAAAACACTCCTATATAAACTGTATTAAACATGTACAAAACCAGACCTGTTCCAAAAGTCCATCTGTCATTCAGTGGTAGTTACAGAGGGGGAAGACTGTCTCAATGATATCCTTCTATTTTGGTCAATCCAAGGACTGAAGGGAGGAGGAGACTGAGCTCCCAATGTGACAAGGAGCACACAGGAAGGTAGGTGCTCTCTAAAGTATTTTTGCCTGCGAGAGTGTTGTCTATAGGAGCTCATGGTAAACAGAAATGTGCTTTTTCTTTCACTGGCCTCATGAGAGAACAGCACTGTACACTGGATCTAACACTGGAGACACCCATTTCCCTGCAATGTGTAATGTAAAAATGAAGGAGTTGACTTGTTCTTGTTGAAATAGTGACTCATCAAAATTTGCGAAATACTAACTCTTCTTGCATTTTTAGTGCACTTTTGAGATCTCTGCTCAGAACTAATGCAGACAAGGACAACGTTAAATTCACTCTACAAAATCACCTGTTTCTTTTCTTACCACATAGGTAGGAAAGTCTTAGGGAAACACCATGCCTCTTCAAAGAGAAATTAAACTAAAATAAGAATATTCATATGAATAATGTAAATCATATTACTTTACAGGACTGCTTTTCATACGGACTTAATTTGTCCATATTTCCAGAACACTCAATACTTTCTCATTTTCTTTTCACTGCAAGCTATTATTTACGCTATCGACTTAGTTGTGGATGATTTATCCTTAGAGCAAGTCAGAACCAGTGTCCAGAAGGTGAGGAAGAAGTGGCCAGAGATAGTGGCCAAGAGCTGCAAAATAAGGCAGCGCTAATGCACCTCCTTGGGTGCAAGGAACCCTTGGAAAACCCAGAAAAGCAGGATGGAGGGAGGCAGGCATGTTGTGTTGTGGCTGATTAAGGAGGCAGAGGCTGCTGACCTTGCTGAAGAACCATGCCTGTGGCTCCTGCAAGAAACTCAAGACACCTCTTGTGCTGCACAGCTCTGGGCACTGGCACAGCTGGGCTCATGCCAGCACCGCTGGTGGAGGTGCCCAGGATTTCTTGCCTGCCCCATAAGCCCAGTCAGCTGTGGCTGTGATAATCCTCCTTGGACAGAACCACATGAGAGTGCTGTAAGTGAGCTGTCCCACAAGGAACGCTTTCATTCTGGGAGCATTTATTTGTTTTGGCTGCTCTGTCCTATGCCTGTGACACTATAGCATTCATCAATAGATACACATCAGTGTTTGTATGCTCAGCACCTTTCTTGCATCTGAATTTTTTCCAAACCAACAAAGTTACACAGATCTGGCTGATATGTCTGAAGCCTTCCTTTTTTCTGCTCCAGCCTGTAATT
Organism: Hypocryptadius cinnamomeus; assembly: GCA_013400635.1. Taxonomy (NCBI): domain Eukaryota; kingdom Metazoa; phylum Chordata; class Aves; order Passeriformes; family Zosteropidae; genus Hypocryptadius; species Hypocryptadius cinnamomeus. The sequence goes on from VYZP01013115.1 coordinate 54,620, forward strand.
GCTGGCTGATGGTGATTAGTCTGCTAATTAGCAAGGGTGGACCAAGAAGAGAAGAAAAAAAAAGAGCTTTTAATTCAAAGACATATCCCCCAGGCACATAATTGAGGGATCACCATCTCCTAAGAGAAGTTGCTTGCCCTGCAATACATGTGTTTTTATTTCATATTGCGTGCCATATCCTGCACTTTCTTTTGGAAGAGTGAAATACAGCAGAAAATTATACTTAATATTTTAATAACCTTTAACTGTGAACCCCTAGCCTCACTGCCTTGTAAAGGAAGAGACTCAGGAAAGAAATACTTATTGGAGAAACTTTAATTAGCTATGCAACTTGCTCAAAATTATTGCAGACTTTCAGCACTTTCATGAAGATGGGGTTGGTTCCTCAGGCTTGTTCACACAGAACAACCTGGAGCTATAAAGCTCCACCAGATGTAAACCCAGCAGCATCTTTTCTATCAGACACAACCCCTCCATTTCACCACAGCCTCCCTTGCAGGGTCATTGTGGCTATCAGATGTGAGAGCTTTGTTTTGTTTGCAACTACATTTCCCACATTAATGAGCAGCCTCAAGAATTAAAATTCAATTGAGGGGACCATCAGAGAACCTTCAGTGCTCTGAAGGCACATATGCAGTGCCCTTCTCTAGCTCCAGGTGCTCTCCCTGCTTAAGACAGAAAAGATGCAAACACAGTTCCCATTAGGGGGTACTCCTGGAGGACCACACAGGCACATTCCTCTCCAAAAGCGGCCTCCAGCCTTTCACTGTGTCAGCACAAAGAGTAATTCACATGCATATGAATGCATTTGGCTAATCATAGTGTAGGGATAATTCTCTGTATATAATTACATGCAGTACTAGGCAGTTAACACTGCAGGGATGTTAAGGTCTACTTACATGTAAGAAGGGGGATGGAAGGTTGTTATGCAATGGGCAGGCAGTTTCAGGCCTACTGGTGTATTGTGCATAGACATTGAGCCAAAATCTATACGTAACTCAGCCCTGATTAAAACCAAAAATAGCTGTTGCTGGTGATGTTCAATTTAAACTCTATCCCCTTATCTTTGTCAAAAACTTATGTCTTTGCATGAGGATCTCCATCATACTGATAGCTGAAGCTGCCTGGCTTGCTGCATTATTATTAAGCCCAGTCCTATGCACCGTGCTCGCTGTCTCACTTTCAGAAGTTCTGAGCAGTTCTGTATCTCATAGACAGCAGGGATTAGCAAGCACTTAGTATCCCTGAATATCATGACAGCTTTGTCTGGGGTTGAGGCCTTTCTGAAATCTGTGAGTGAAAGAGAAATATGGAGCAGTAGAAAGAGTAGAAAGAAACTGAGACAAACCTGAAAGCAAAATGTCTTTTTAAAATATCAAGTACATTTCAAAACTGCAGAATAATTATAGAAGAAAAGTAAAACATCATCCTTGAATTAGGTGTCAAGAAGGTGGAGAAAGCAATTCACACCACTGGGGATACAAGAGACAGGAAAACTCAGAAATATGAGCAACTCAGCAGCAAGAGAGATCCAAGCAGTCACAAGCTATGAGGCTATTTTCCAAAGCTCAGGAGTCAGGGTAAAAAATGATGAGGTTTTAAAAGAATAGAAACTTCTATTCCAGTTTCTAAGCATGGAGAAGATACACTGATCTGCTTTTGTCCAAAGCTATTTTTTGCTCTGCTGTCACCACAACTAGAAGCTTAATTCATACAAGCCAGGTTTGAAATCATTGAACAATTAGCCAGCTTTCTAAGAAACAGCAAATATTAATAGACTTGTGAGAAAGTCTTATGAACTGGCAAAGCTGAATTAGGAACCACTGGTGTCAGAGCAAACCCAAACAGAGACAACAAGAACTGCTGACTGAAGCCAGGACAAATCTCCCTATAAATCCTGTGTGAGCCAGTGATTCTCTGTGTGACCTTTGGCAAATCGTTTGGTCTTGGTTTGTTCCTCTGTCTACTCAGCTGGAAAACTGGGTTAAAAAAAAAAAGAAAAATGCAGGGGCCAACTGACAACCAGATGCTGAGCATGAGCTAACTCTTTCCAGGTAAATAAATTATTTAAAAATAATTATGATAACAAAATGTTGCATATATCTCATGTTTTACTCTATGCATTTACTACTGGACCCAAGCCCATTTCCCCCAGAGGACTTACATGGCCAGTTAAGAGGAGGGATGTGGTGCCAAATCAATAGGGAGAGCCATCAATCCTTGCAGGGTATATTGGACTGCCAAAGACAACACTGTGATAACAGCAAATCCCACCCAGATTTCCACCCCAGCTCATGGCTGAGGCCAAGGCCAAGGGCAAATGGTTTTCTTCTATGCAGAAAGGGACACGGAAGCTACCCGGACCCCCAAGAAAGCCCCTGAGTTGGTCTCTGTGGAGCTGGGGAAACCCCACAGGGGCAAGGTCTCCCATTGGGTTGGTTCCCTGGGAAGTGTTCCTGTAGTTTCTGCCAAAAGACAAGCTACTTTCCTTAAAGCCCACTCCCCCCTGCTTCGTAATAAGTCAGGCTCAATAACCTTTCAGGGGCACACTGCAGAAGCCATTTGCTAGAGCTAGTTTTGTGGAGATGCTGGGGACATATTACAGAAGCAAAGGGGAAAAGGCTGTTGGATTGGGGTTTGGGGTTAGGTTTGTGGTTTGGTTTGTTTGGATTTTTTTTTTTTTAAGATTTGATTTATTGCCAAAGTTCACTTACTAGCGTTTATTTACTGCTGTTGGCAGGCTGAGCATGCACGCTTCCTAACAGATTTATCTGTTGGACTGCTGGGTGGTCACCATTCTTGTGTTGTAGGATTAATTCTAAAGACTCCTAGGGCAACTGGTACTGGGAAGTTTAGGCCATTTAAGTAAAATAATACTGCATTTTTCTCCATGGCCACTTCCATCTGCAGTAGGGAAGTCATGAACTGTAGCAGAACAGTGGTACAACTCCTCAAGCCAGAGGAGGGATGGTGGCTATCTCAGCACAAACAAGGCTTGTGTACTTTATCAGCTCATTCTCCAGTCCCAGGAAGGCAACACAGCACTGAAAACACTGAAACTTGCCTTGCTGCTCCCTTTGTTCCTATGGGAATGCCATACCTATGGGCTGTACATTTTTCACTTTCAGGGATTTCCAGACCTACTGGCTCAATTTAGCCACCAGTGAATATGAAATAAGTTGCTGGCTTGGAAACTCATGTTTGAGTCCTCAAAAGGAGCTAATTATCTTTTGACATCTAAATGCTATTGCTTTCTCTTAGTTTGATTTGGAGGTCAGCACAAAAATCCCCTTTGGGACCTGTGCATAAAGCCAATGAGAAAAATATAGTTAACTGTAGTTGCTGTGGTCTGAACTGAGCTTTTCTTATTGTCCTGCCACTGTGGTGAGTTCAGGAAATGTTCACAGAAAGCACTGAGTTGGCACTAATCCATCACATGTCCCCATTTGGTATCAGAGGTCAGCAATTTGGGCTGGGAGGGAAATTGCTGGCTTCCACCCCTTAGGGCCAGACAGCGATCACTGCCAGCAGTGATGTGGAAGCACAAAACTCTCAGTGCTGATGACTTGTCTTATTTGAGCCATGAACAACACCTGCTAAGCAAGAGGAGCTACTTTCTTAGAGGTAACTCCACTGGCTTCACAACCTTGTATGACCCTTACAGCCATGGTTTTACGCAGGATCTACTGGGGATGTGCTCACACCTGTGCCAGAGGTGTCTAACCACTGAGGAGGGGTTAATGGGAGTCCCATTCCCTGGCAGCACCAGTAATTATTGTGTTTACAGTTCTTAGAGTGAGGGGGAAACTCCATTGTAGAGAATATTTTTAGACTGATACTTTTTTATGGGTTTGCACTGCATAAAAGTGAACTTACTTGCCAACTCAAATATCAGTTTTAATAAAGCTTAAAGGACTTTGCCAGTTTGGGAACATAGGGTGCCACTTCTCTGGGGTATAGAGATTGCTGTCTGAGATTTTTTTTCTTGTTATGCTTCAGTGACCATTTTTTTTGCATTAGCATTAGCTTCTCATTTCCTTACAACTGAGTGGGCAATAACAAGACCTTAGACACACAGGGGCTGCTGCTAAACTCACAGGCACACACAGCAAGCAGAAGCTTCACAGTAGATCGACCAGACTTCAGGCAGAAAATAACCCCCTTCTGGCTTTCTGATGTTGCAGCTACAGTATGAAAAGGTCAAGTGCCAGCTAAAAGCTGCAGAAATGTCCCCTTTCACTCTTCGTTCCAGGTCCGACCCTGTGTTACACAGTGCTTGCACAGCCGCCCATCAGGGAGGGAGAGAGGCTGGCTTGCATCCAGTGGCTCCCAAATCAGCCAGTGCTTAGACAGCACAGGCTCCCCAGGAGCTGTGAGCTCTGATGTGTGACTGAGAGGAATGAGTTTCCCACCCTTGATCAAGCTGGTGGAAGGTTATTAGCAAATGCGTGGGCCTGTTTGCTCCTGTGTTGAACAAGCAGTCCAGCATTGGTGTTTCCTATTACTTTTCCATAATTCTCCTTTCCAGGGACTTTTCCAGGTTGCTTTGCTCCTGCTCCCTTATATTAGCCATATCTCTGCAAATTTGCCTCTCTTCTGTAGCAGTTTCGTCACACAGCCCTTCCAAAAGAGAACAGACCTTCCTCACTGTTTTTTGTTTTTCCACCATGAAACCACACTTGCCACCTCTGAGCAGATTTGGCAGACTGACCCTTCTCCTCTGCAGCTGCCAAGCCAAGAGCAGGGTGATAACATGAAGGTTATAGTGTATGCACACACCTTTTTATTTCCAAATACCTAAAAACTTTACTAGGTTTCCAGGAAGTCATCCATCAAAGGCACAACATGGGCAGGAGGTGGGAAGGAAGCAAAGAACTGAAATGAATTTTCTTAAACCAGCTCTAGACCTCTACTTTTTCCAGGCTGGAGCAGTCCTGTATTACAAGAGCATTTAGAGGTACCTGAGAAAGAAAGTGAGGTGGCACCGTCAGAGGGCAGGCAAAGCCCCTCAGCAGATACATGTACTCAGTGGCTTTTCACTTGTTGGTCCATGAAAGGATTTGCCTTCTCCATTCCAGGGTCTCTGGAAGCAAATCTTTGTTCTCACTCTGACAAACTAATCATGCAAATGTTCTGCTGTGGGACAAGAGTATAAGTGTTGCTTCTTAGAGGTTGGAAAAGCTTGCTCAGCCCTATGAAAACTTAGGGGTTGAAGTAGGTGGCCTTTAAAGGTGCCTTCCAAACAAATTATTCAGTGGTTCTGTGAAAACCTGGAGAGCCCACCCCCAGTTATTATATGTTAAGTAATGGCCATAAACTAGCTTGCTCTAAACTGTCAGAGAAGTATGTCCAAGAGCATCCTGGGGTGGCCTCTTCTTTACCACATTACCATGATCACCCCCTTGTACTCTTCTTTCCCATAGGTGGCTCAGTCAAGAAAATGGGCTGACAAGGGTCACTTTGTTCTCTCTGATGATCAATCTCATGCAATCAAACCCATAAGCCCCCTTCTCCTTTGGCAACTTTGGCCATGAAGGTTAAGGTGCCTGTACCATGTCAGGGACAGAGTGAATAATCAATGATAGAAATGGAAAAAAGCTTACAGAATGCACTAGACTTTCATTTTATTCTTCTCCTAATTATGAAATTAATTACATTATTTTACATATTCTTTCATGGTTGTATCTTGCATCCATTTTAGTAGAAGTTTTGAATGAGTGAGAGTTGTAGTATCTGATTCATGATAACCACTGATATATAACAACATTAGTGCCAGAAAAGATGACACTTTAATTGCAAAGTTACCAGTTCTCAGCAGAAAAGTCTTTTTTCTAAAGTGCATTTGTAAATTCAATGCATGGTTAAATTTCATTCTGTGCCTTTGAGCACAGTGGTTAGTCATAAAAGCAGATCAGAAGGTGGGGAATAGAAAACACAGCTTTGCAACAGCTCAACTCCTTCTTGCCTTTCTTCTTGTTTTTCAGTAAAAGGGATAGATATTTTTCACAAGCAGAAAGCTGCTGTTGCCATTTTTTTTACAGAAAGGCCTTCTTGCCTCTCTCAGCAAAACTGGAGCATTCTTGTCTGTAAAAATGTCACATCTTCACCTGGGGCAAATTCATGGAAATTTACAAAGATTTACAACAAGAAGCAAAGTTTTAATTTTCATGAATATGCCTCAGGTGAAAATGTGACATTTTTACAGAGAGGAATGTACCATTCTCCACAGCAAAAGAGTATTTTCCTAAAGAAATAGCAGTTCAATTTTAAAAACTGCCTTTCATTACATTTTTTAGACCTGCAAAGGAGAGTTTAATGCACCCATAAACCCCTCTCCTTTTTCCATTTTTCTGCAAAGTGGATCTTCTCAGTTAGAGAGACAGTATTATTTTTATTGTCATTATATTCAGGATTCTTAATCATGGATCAAGAGGCTGTCGTGCCAGGCCCTGTGTAAAGAGAAAACATAAGGCTGGTTCTTGCTCCGAAGAGCTGAGCCCCCATGGCAAGAGGCAGCAGCATGGGGAGCCTATGGAAACGAGGCAGCAGATAATTGGCAGAAGAGGTTTAAAACTTGGTGTTCCACAGCCACTTTGCCTCGTGCTGGGAGAATGAAGTCACCACCTATCAAATCACAAAACCATTGAATTCGAGCTGAGGATTAAGGACAGACTTTGAAGGATCTTGCTCGTCTTCAGCAGTCAGAAAAAGATGAGGCACAATGCCACCAATGCGGAATTCTCCATTTGTCCTGCTGTCACTCAGATAACAAGTTGCTTATATATGAAGACAGGACTCATATAAAACACCAGAACAGAGCACCAAAAAGCAGAGAAGGATTTAGGGGTAACTGTGGCATGAGAAAGCAACAATGTTCTGCTACTGCAGAAGCTGAAAGCATTGTACTGGGGTACAGCATCAGGATCACCCCTTATGAACTATCTGACATACCTCTTGTCAATATAGTGCTGCTAAGGCCCTGCCTTGGTATTTCATTCAGTTCTAAGCACATCTTAATTTTTTTTTAAGAGGATGAAAAAGAAGTATGTCCCAAGAGCAGCTCTTCAAAGTAGCAAAATCAATTAGAGATCTAGAAAATACAATTTATGAAGTAAGACTGAAGGAGATTATGTTGTTTAGTCTAGAAAAGACAAGACTGAAGGGAGATAATAAGCATCTTTAAATACATCCAAGTTATCCACAAATATGGGGGAATAATTTTGGTGAGAGGATGGGAAATAATGGATTCTGATAATTTCAAAAAAGATTCAGGATGAACATGAAAAAAATTTCAGTAATAAGGATGATTAATCGCTAGATAGATTGGGGAAACTGTAACATGTCTATCATTTTTTGTTTGTTTTTGAATAAGAGCTTAGGCAAACATCTGTTGTGAACAGCTTAGGTACAAGCTGATCCTGCTGTTGGGCAGAGAAGGAATCAGATCTGGGGTAAGCCATCAAGGAGCTCTGAACCACACCAACTGCCCAGTTGGAACTGCATTTGCCTGAGGGGTACAAAAACCCCCAACCAGACTGAGTGGAGACACAGGTGAGAAACTGAAATGTGCTGGGCAGGACCATCTCTCAGAATCCTTTCAAAAGTAGTCAGAAAATTTATGGCATGTAGACTGTAATATTTCCTGTGACATGTCTTAGAGCTAGGGGTCTTCAGGGTGTGTGTGTGTGTGTGCTTGAGTACTTTGTAGTTTTTATGCAGCTTTTTGAGAAGGTGATGGACACTGGCCCTCTGGAAGCCAAAGAAAAAGCTCTCAATCTTTTCAAAAGCTTGCTCCTCAGTCATTCGTGTCCTCCACTAATTCAAGGACACCTCTGCTCCGCAGTCTTTTCCAGACCAGTTTGGGCAAGACTTAATCAGCGTTCATAAAAAGAGATGATTGCTCTTAGAGAGTGTAGAGAAATGGGAAGCAGGAAACGTGGTTACATTGATGAGAAGCACAGCGAGTGAGGCTTGAGTACAGCACTGAATCAAACCTCAAAAGTGCACAAAAAAGGGATTCTGGAGACATGCAGAAAAGCCAGCAACTTGTGCTCTCCCAAAATTTTTTCTGTGGTTTGGAGATTTGGGTCAGACCACACAGATCAGAGGGAGTTGCAATGACAAGGGTGGGAAGCAGAGAGACCCACACTACAGCAAATGAAACTCTAGAAGCGATTTATAGGAAGTGCCTCAGTCTTACCCACCTAAAATCCCTTTCAAGTGGAGCAGGAGGGAGAGACTATGGCTGCCACAGCATCCTGCTGCTTCCACAGTGGTAAGTGCTGCTGCACAGCTTTGAAACAGGCATGCTGGGTTCTGAAGGCATGAGCATATGAAAAAGATTACACAGCCACTCTGCAGCTCTATTCTGTGATATGTAGCTTGTCCTGAAGATGGGGAAGAAGCTGTCCCACTGTTATTGGGGTAGGAGCAAACACGTGAACAAGTACCAGGATGAAAGACACGTCATAAGATGTAGTCATTAAACTTTCTGACACCTCTTCTTCTCCTTACAGTATGGTGGAATATTTAGGAGTACTTAGCTCTACAGTGTTTGCTTGTTTCTCTTTGAACATTATGACTTGATACATGAAGACTTTGCTCCTTGGAAAGATGAACACCTTGTGATCCACCACAGAGAAGGGATTGTCAGGAGACAGGTTGTTGCACAGAAACCACCTTGGTTCTTGCCCTTCCATCCTGCTGCTATCTGCAGCTGCAGCTTGCGCGTAGTCAGTTAAAAGCAATAGTTCATAGACATCACAATACTGCAGGAACATGTACTCACCCATCCTGGCATCACAGATGCATGTATGCTTTCACACCTCTCCTGCTAATACCATGGGATTTACCCAAGACCAGCCATGGAAAGTGAAAACAATGATCTCCCATTGCCTCCATGAGGAAGTAAAACATCTGGAGGACATGCATTCAATACCTCAGCCCCCCATCTGCAATGCAACTCCTTACCAGGTGTTTCTGCCCAAAGAAACAAACCGTAAGGGTGAGTGATACAGACAAAAAACCATAGTACTAAAAACTCCTAACCCATTTCAGACCTGTCCCACATCAGGAAGATGCTGCATGTGGAAGCTTTCCCTAAAGGTGCTGTCTTTCTGCCTAGCACCAGTGCAGCTCTGGTGACAGACAGGGCAACCAGAGAAACATGAATGTCAGCAACATGAGGAGTTTCAGCAAGTGCACCCACACAGGGACCAAGTTTCCAGCAAACAAGGTGAGGGTGTAAAGCTGCACTGTGTATGCTGCCACATGTATTAGAATCAGGTGGAAGATTTATCTCTACTTACATCTGAGACTGTCTGAGTTTTCTTCAGAAATTTACAAGGAAAATGTAGCTCTCTACTGCTGAGGAAAATTAGTAATTTCTACAAGATGTGTGCTTTGTGCTTGAGTTTCCTCCTTTCACATAAAGGACAATAGTTTTTTCCTTTTATAGAACATAATCTCTGCTTTTCCTTTTTTGGTTTTGGGTTTTTTGTTTTTTTTTTTTT